>BTHU01000020.1:26497500-26710000 GCA_036184795.1 Tokudaia tokunoshimensis
GGCTGCACAACCTTTTTCAAGGTCCCATTAAGAGAATAAAAAAGCATGCATAGCTCAAAAGGGAACTCTCTATGTTCTTCACGGCAATATCTTTGAGGTTCTACCTTAATCCCGAATCTAAATGTCAAAATTAGAAGGATATTTAGAAAATCACATATTTATATTAGAAACTTTCCTGAATTAGAAAATGATATCTGGGGTGACAGAAGGCAGTTAGGTGCCCCAGGAATGAATGCAATTTTTAGGATCTCTGAACTACTTAATTAGCATTGTACTTTGAAATTAAGATAAAAGTATAAATAGTGAGCGGGGAGAAAATGTTTGAAGACAAGCAATAAATTCCATTTATTTATAAATAAGGTGTATGTCTTTTATCAAAAACTCTTTATTCCCGACTTCAGGATACCGTCAAAATAAAAGCCTGTGTTCTATTCTAGTTATAAAAGTACAGCATTCTTCTTGTGGTACGGTCAATGAATGGACCAATTCTAATTTTTTAATGTAAGTTTCTTTTATCAAAACAAGCATACTTTGAAATCTTATAAGTAGACACCCAAATCTTATAAAAATAGATTAATTATCCAAAGGAAGAGAGCTAAAAGAAAAAAAAAATAAAAAACATTTGTAAAAATCACTCCTGAATACTGAATACCATACCACTTCTTTTACTTTTAAACTGTTCTTACAACTTTAATATATGCTGCCCAAGATGGACTCACTGTAAATCTACCGTATGTATACATTGCACTATTTCAACATATTGGTGTTGCATATCAAAGGGATGTCTTTTTTTTTTCTCAGCTCATGTCTTTATGTTATAGTAGAACCTTTGTGACTTATAGGGAAAGAACAAGTGATCAATCGTCTCTGTACAAGGGAAAAGTATTTCTGTAGATTCCCATGGTCTTTTAAGGAGGATTGGTAAAGAATAAAGTGTACAAGTTCAGAAGTAGTCTGAACTACTTGTGGCAAATGACAGTAGAATAACTTTTCTCTTCCAGGAATATACCCGTTTCACTTGTTTCCTGTCTCAAGGTGTTTGTACTAATTCTGACAGAGTTTGGAAATCGCCCTTAAGATTTGAGGAAACTATACTTAGCATTATGCATAGTTTTGTTTAAATATTCCCTCTTCTTGGGGGACATTAAATAAGGAAACACAAGTTTTGTTAGTTCACCATGAAACATTTCCTTGACTCTACAGCATTAAGCAGAGGACTATTGACAAATGCTCTGCTTGAAAACAATATGCATTTTGAACGAATATATACGTATTTCAACAGAAATTTGGCCCATGATATAAACAAGTTGACACTGCTTCTGAGTCCGACCTAACATACCTTTACAAGGAAAACCAGATGCTTGGATATTTTGTTTTATTATGTCTGAAAACACCTGGAAGTTGTTTTTAACTTTTATACAAAAATATTAAGATACCAGTTTGCATGGCAACTGAACAGGGATGTGTATCTAGAAGGCTGAGAGATCCCAGATAAATCCATGATATTATGAAAAAAAGCTGAATAGATATATTTATTATTTATGCTTAAAATTTATGTGTAAACAATTCAACATAAGTGCAGGTGATTAATGAATAAAACATCAATGATCAGACTAGCTCCATATAAATTTCTGGTTAAACTTTCTGTTTTAATTTGGTTTGGTGTTTTACTGCTCTTTTTTTCTCCTTGATATTGTTTTCACCTGAGGTGGATAAATATATATTATGCATGGAAAAATGAGCAACATAATTTTAAATATCTGGAACAGGTGACAAAGTTGTTCAGGTGCTTTCAAATAGTATAATTCTACTAGAAAAAAAAATCCATAAAAATAGCTTCTCTTCCCCAATCCTGAAGAAAAACATGTCATTGACTATTTAAGGTATGACATGTCTCAAAACAAGCTAGAGTCAACAGATTAATGGCTGTGTATAATATCAGTTGTTATTATGCTTGAAAAAAGTTATGCATAAAGTATTGCCAAGTATATACAAGGGTGAGACTTAATTCAACATGTTTTTGGGGGAAATAATTTCGAATGGTATTTGGTTTAGAGAAGAAATACATAAAATTTTAGCAAATCAAGTGTCATTGACAGCTGAAGACACTGTGGAATTAGATGTGGAAGTCATGGCATGTGTCTGTCACAAGAGAAAAGAATGATTTTTTTTGCCTGCATAATTAATAGTTTGCATCTAAATATAAAATTCTTCCTAAAATTCATGTCCTTTAAAGTCCAAGTTGAGATTCATGTAACAGGAAATATTATCCAGTGGGAGAAAGTTAAGGGAGGAAGGAGACAAGGAAACATCTAGTGTGTTGCATGTCAACACAATTATTCCAGCATTAATTAATAAATAATATTATCTTCTTAATATTTTTGAAAAGTATCTACTCAACTTAAAATGGGAAAAATCAGTCATTTGCTGAGTTACTGTATTTATGCTAACTGGCACATATCTAGAAAATCATTAAGTTGAGAAAAGTACAGGACCTAGCAAAGTACTCTGTAAACAAAAGTACAATATGATTAAATATAACAGCAGATACAAACAACACTGGTTTTTAATTTAATATATGATAGTCAATGCCACATATAGCACAAATTTGTGGAATCCAGTGTATAAAGCCTATACACAAAAGAACTCTCGTAGAAATTTTACTTCAGTATATCTGCTTATTACCATTGATGTGTGAGCTTTATCTCCTGCTCAGGGCCTCAGGAATGAGCCATTACTTCTGGATTTGTCATACTTTTTCTTTCAGTGCTCAGTACGCTCTTACACCAGACTTTAAAAATTTTAATATTTGTCACCACACCATTTTGTTCCTTAGGGATCTGATACTTTAATATTAAACTAAAAGACAGTTCTGAATCAAGTACAATGCTACAGTTTTATATAAGTTAAATAAGCTTTAATAAGTATACTTATTAATAAAGGATAATAGTTATATTTCTATGGGTTTGTAAAAACTGACAAATGTTAATATTGCAGTATATGTAGAGTTTATCTCAATATAAGAAAAATAACATATGAACATAAGAAGTGTAAATATAGAATTGTGTACAGTGGTGAATGATTGAAGTCTCAGGAATAATGAGACTGAGGCAGAAGGAATTCTTGAACTTTAGGCAAGCCTGAACTATATAGCATGTTCTAGACTTCCCTTAGTGATACCCTGAAACCAAAAGTTTAAAAATGGTTCAGTAAGTGAAGTACTTGTCGCCATAGCCAAGTATCTAGTATTGATCCTGAGATCCACATGATCAAAAAATAGACATTAGCAAGTGGTCTTATGACTTCCATAAATGTGGAAATTATGCCTATATATACATATGTATTTGCATACTTACTCATAAGTACAAACACATTTAATAATAAATGATTTTAAGAAGTTAAAAAATAAAATAAAATACAATGTCAAAAACATTATATATACATTATACACACATGCATATATATATACATACATACATATATATATATATCAATTTCAAATACACTAATGATTCATAAGGAAGCATTGATGGAAAAGAGATAGATAGACAACAAAGGCTATAAATTAGCTACAAATAAAAACCATGCTATTTTTCTTTTTTTTAATTTTATTTTTTTTTACAACTCAGATTTTATCACCCATCCCAGTCCACTTTCTGATTGTTCTACATCTCATACCTCCTCCCCCTCTGCCCCATCTCTAAAAGGATGTCCCCTCCCCAAACCCCACCCCATCATTCCCTCCCCATTCCCTGGGCCTTCCAGTTTCTTGAAGGTTAGGTGCATCTTCTCTGACTGAGTCCAGACCCTACAGCCCTTTGTTATGAATGTATTGGGGATGTCATATCAGCTGGCGTATGCTGACTGGTTGGTGGTCCAGTGTCTCAGAAATCTCTGCTGTCCAGGTTAGTTGAGACTGCTGGTCTTTCCATGGGGCCGCCCTCCTCCTCAGCTTCTTCTAACTTTTCCCTAATTCAACCACAGGGGTCAGCATCTTCTGTCCATTGGTTGGGTGTAAATATCTGCATCTGACTCTTTTAGCTGCTTGTTGGTTCTTTTGGAAGGCAGTCAGGATAGCGCCCCTCTTGTGAGCACTCCATAGGCTCTGGTAAAATGACTTGGGACCTCCCTTTGAGCTGGATCCTAATTTGGGTATGTAGCTGGACCTCCTTTTCCTCAGACACTTCTCCATTTTTTGTCCCTGCAGTTCTTTCAGAGAGGAACACTTCTGTGTCAGAGTTTCTGAGAGTTTCTGAATGTGGGATGGCAACCCCATCCCTCATTTGATGCCCTGTCTTTCTGCTGGAGGTGGGCTCAACAACTTCCCTCTCCCCACTATAGAACATTTCATCAAAGGTTTCTTGCTTTGAGTCCTGAGACCCTCTCATCTCCAAGGTCTCTGGTATATTCTAGAGGGTCCCCTACCTTCCAAGGTTGCCTGTTTCCAATCTTTCTGCTAGCCCTCAGGTCTTCAATCCTGTTTCCTCCACTCAATACCTGATCATGTTCCCCTCTTCCCTCACCCCCCGTCCCATTTCCTGCCCTAGTTACTCCCTCTCTTCCCTACTCCTATGATTGCTTTCTTCTCCCTTCCAAGTGAGATTGAGGCATCCTCACTTGGACCCTTCACTTGTTAACCTTTTTGAGTTCTGTGGATTGTGTCCTGGATATTATTTACTCTTTTTGGCTAATATCCACTTATTAGTGAGTACATACCATGCATCCCCTTTTGGGTCTGAGTATGATATTTTCTAGTTTCATTTATTTGCCTGAAAAACTCAGAATATCCTTGTTCTTAATAGCTGAGCAGTATTCTGCCACGGACCACTCCAGCCGTGTATAGGGGTCCCTGGAATGAGGGTTCTCAAAGTCCAGGTGGGTAAGCATTCGGCGGTGACAAACAGAAACAAACACAGAGGCAGTTTGAATCTGAGTGTATTTTGCAGCCCTCAAGCAGGGGACTTCATACATTAAACCAAACATGACACAACTCTTAGATACTGTATCCAGTGAAACAATCACAAATACCAACAAAAATCATTGGGCGCAGTAAAGTACAAAAAACATCTAAGCATTACGACTCTGAAACTACATGTTCACTGAATCACAAATAGAACAGGTAACATCATCAAAAATATAACAATTCTAAAAGAATATATTCAATACGGCGATCATCCAAGGCTAGTGGCATATTCCCAAGAACAGATTAATAAATCTTTATAGTCAGTGCTCTTAACCGCTGAGCTAACTTTCCAGCCCCTATGGTTAATTATTGCTTAACATCTAATACCCAATTTTTTATAAATCTTCAAAGCATAAATTTAAACTATTTAAATTCTTTCTAATTAAGGCCTTCTTTACCATATACCAAAACCCACCTCCGATGACACGTGTAGCCATATGAAATTTTATTGTTAGAAAAGTTTTTATTTATCATAATAATTTTGTAAACGATTTGAAAAGTAAAGCGTTGGTTTCCCTGGAGATAAGGTCATCTCAAGGGGTGGTTTTTGTACCCATTTTTCTTGCTTAAGATCATTGTCTGGGCTACCAGGAACCTGTAGGTAAGAAAGGAATGAAAGAACAAAATTGAAAAATTGCCATGAGAACTATGGCTCAATTGTTTTCTCAGGCCGAGAGCTCCACAAACAGTTCCAGGAGACCTCCTTCTTTTGAAGTTTAATGCCTCAGTCTGTGGAACTTGTCACACAGATTCTACTGGGGTCAGTGTGGCAGTATTCTATTGTGTAAATGAACCACATTTTTTGGATCCATTCTTCTGTTGTGGGACATCTGGATTGTTTCCAGCTTCTGGCTATCACAAACAATGCCATTATGAACATAGTGGAATACGTGCCCCTAATGCATGGTGGGTCATCTTTTGGGTATATGCACAAGAGTGGTATATCAGAGTCATCAGGTAAATCTATTTCAAACTTTCTGGTTAATTTCCAGAGTAGTTGTACCAGTTTGCAATCCCACCAGCAATGGAGGAGTGTTTCTCTTTCTCCACAACCTCACAAAATGTGTTGTCACCTGAGGTTTTGATCTTAGCTGTTCTGGCTGTTGTAATGTGGAACCACAGGGTCCCCTTGATTTGCATTTCCCTGATCACTAGGAACTTTGAACATTTCTTTAAGTGCTTCTCAGCCATTCGAGATTCTTCTGTTGTGAATTCTCTGTTTAATTCTATGCCCCCCCTTTCATTTTATAGATGAGAGCTCTGTACAAATGAGAGCTTTACAAATACACAGCTTGGGCTCAACCCAGAGAGTTTCTTTTTCTGTTCTCTCTACACCTAAGCCTAGACTTTGAAGCAACTAGCCTGCATACAGTCTACTTTTCCAAGCTGACTGATTCCATCTGTCCTGTTTCTGCTTCTGTCTTAATTGCTCTGCTTCATCTCATAGGAACACTGGCAATATGTCATAATCTTCTTTCTCCTTTTCCTTTTCTGGCTCATTCTGTCTTTACCTATGTCTAGCACGTTCTCTTTGCATCCTGTCTTTTGCAATTTTTCTGTGATTCTTTACTTTGCCTCTAAATTAGACATGACCTTGAAACATGGATGCTTCCTTCTACAAACTAAACTTTTCCATCATTGTTAGGGATTGAAGATGTACACTGAAGGGTTGTCTGTGATCCTGCCAGATCTTACTATAAACCAGGGGGTATCTGGATTTGTGGGATGATCATATTTGTAGATGTGATCCCTTGCAAGAGCAGCCTTGTTGTTGGTTTAAGATTCCTCTATACTAAGAATCTTCATATTTTTCTTCATAGTAGTTGTACCATTTTACATACTTGCAGTATGCAAAGGTTTCAAATTATTCACTTTTTTAAGTCCTGTTACAGCCCTTTTGGTTTCATATATTTACTAGCAACCATCTTAAAAACATGAAAGAACAATTCATTATACTGAAATTATTTTAAATTTAAATTTATGGAACAGTCTTCTTATAAAGTCATTTTGATCCATGAAGCCATTATAATAAGCATACTATTTTAAATTAATGATTGTTAACATAAACTGTAACTTCTCAAGTGACTCTTATGGGGTCCTGCTGAATACCACCAAAGAAATATTTGTCCACACAGCTTACAAATTGCAAATTGTAATATATTTTAAGAGTTCATATTATGTTTTCATACTTTATAGTAATTTTATTTTCCTTTTTATTATCAAATGTATTTTACTATGTGAAATTTCTAGTACAAACACAAATAGAAACAGAAATTAATGAATTTAGTTTCAGAGATTATTTTCTAACTTTTTCCTTCTGCCTTTTCCTCTTGCAGTTTTTTAAGCAATTGTTTTCAACTAAGGATTTCTAAATACAACTATTGCATCATGTATCAACCTTTACAAATTCAATACCAATTCCTCAATGTTAATAGTCCATATATCAGAAAGTACAGTTTGCGAAGATATTGCTAAACTTGTATTTTTCCTTTTCTCCTTGGAGTGTGCAGTGTGTGTATGTGTTGGAAAGGTACATGTGTGTTCAGGTATATGCACACATGATGACCATGTGTTTGCAGGTGAGGTATTGACCAAACTGCTATCTTGTTCATTCTCCTCTTTACCTTTTGAATCAGGACCTCTTGCAGAAGTGAAATATAAATAGTCTTACTTGTTAGGACATTCTAGCTAGCAAGTTTGCTTCAAGGATCCTTTGTCTCACCTCTGGAACGCTAGGGTTACAATGTGTTGGTAAGCCCAACTACATTATCTACAGCCCGTGTTGAATTTGAACTTCAGTTCTCATGCTTAAGTTGTGTTTTATATGCTGAGTAACTCCCTCACCAGTTTGTATCACTTACATTGTGTTTTGAAAAATCGGAATTCAAATAAAATTATCATTCATTATATTTGACTGTTTTGTATCTAAAATCATCAGTTCTGTTTCAACAACTCTACCCTCCATTTTTCTCATTCTATTGATTTCATATAGAAATAGGAACTTGTCTTTTAAAATGTTCAAAACTTTAGCCTATCACCATGCAAATGTCACTGTCTGTCTTGTTTCTATGGTTATTATGTGTACTAGTAATTGGTAATAAAAAAAAACAGAGGGCTGTGTTGATCCATGTGAATGAAATTAAATGACTATATTCTTACAAGACTCCAAATTAAATACTAATAGAAAGAACAATCCAAGTAGAAAATGGGTAAATTAAGTGAATATTTCTCAATAGAAGGAATACAAATGAACCACAAATGCAAGATAAAATTTAAAATATTTGGCCACTGAGGAAATACATATTAGTATGACAGTGAGATACAATAAATGGATATCATAAAATAACCAACTAACTTAATTAACAAAATCAAAACAAATGTTGGTAAAGAGAAGGGGTTGAAAAAAGAATTTAATGACATCCCATGGACATGAAAATGGGTTCAATCACTATGTAAATCTCTATGTAAGCTCTTTGAAAGCCTCAGAAGAGAAGCATCATATGCCTCTATATTAGTATACTGGGTTTTTTTTTTCAACCTGACACAATATGAGTATCTCTGAGGGAAAAACCTAAATTAAGAATGTGTTTCCATCAAGCTAACCTATAGGCAAGTCTGTGTGTCATTTTCTTGATTGAGTATTGATGTGGGAGAGCCCTGATGAATCAATGAAGGCGGTGCTGCAACTGGTTAGGTGACAGAACGTAAAGGCTATAATAAGGGAATTAGAAAAGGAAGCACCTTTGGAATGAGAAAGAAAAGTAAATACAGAAGAAAGAGGAAGTGGTAAAATAAGTATAAGATTGGCTGAAAACACCATAAGGACTCTATATTAACTACTTATTGTCTACTAATGCTACTTCTTCGCTCTATTTCCTATTGATAACCCTCAGTTATTACTTGCTATATTTCATCTGAGCTGCTCTTAACTACAATTAGCCAGTTCTCAGGGCCACGTTTTCTTGACTCCCATGGTGACTTTCTCCTCCTCCTCCTCACCTTCTCTTCCTTGTGGTTCTCTGCTAATCCACAAGCTCAGGAATCCTAAATCCTACCATTGCCTCTTCTCCCCAATGCTGTTGCCATTTTTATTTACCAATAAACAATAACTTGGAGACAAGATCAAATAGCATATTTGCATCTACATGCAGACTCTCTCCTCTCTTGGGAAGTCAGGTTTTGAGGAACCAGTATTAGTATTAGAATACAAGCAGCATTAGGTCAACGCACTATAAATCAATAAAAAATCCCTGACAGTCAGATCTTATGGAGTCCTTTTCTCAATTAAGATTCCCTACTTTCAAACACACCAACATTGGTAGGGAAAAGCCCAAGATGCCTCCTCAATCCTATTCAAAAAGTTACAAGCTACTGAGAAAAGTTAGAAGTGGGAGAGGTGGTCCTTGCAAGGGAAGAACACACCAATTTCTGGTCAATATAAAATGATCTACCATGAGCACATGCATACAAGTAACATTATGCCGAGTGAATATGTCATATTTAGGAAAAATATAAATATGAATATTCATATATATAATATAATAACACATAATAAAAAGGTCATTAATTTGAAGGACAATCTGAAGTGTAAGTGGGAAGGTCTGTAATAAGAAAAGAGAAGGAAGAAATGTTATAATTATATAATAATCTAAAAAAAATCAAACAAGAAACAAAAAAATGAAGCAAAAACTCCACAAAACAAAACAAACAAAACAACATGAAATCTAGCAAGCTGGACTACCCACAGATCAAGCACATCCTTATAAGGTCTCTGTTTCAGTTCCTACCTCTAGGTTCCTGATCTGACTGACTCCATGTCTTGTCTTCCCTCAATAATAGAGTATGATTAATGCATGTAGGGCAAACAAATTTTTTCCTCCCCAAGCAGAGAAAATGAAGTTTTTGTGACAGAAAAGTAAATGGAACTGGAGATCATTACATAAACAAAATAAGCAAACCCAGAAAGATTAATATTCCACGTATTATTTATATTTTTTAACTTAATGTTTTGATTAATTCCTTAAGAATGTCTTGTACACAATGCATTTTGATCATCTCCATTCAACATTTCCTTCTCTTAGACTTTGCCCAACATAATTGTATCCTAAATTCCTGTTCTGTTTTCTTTCTCTCTTTCTTCTATTACCCTGATTTAATATCCCACTCTCATTTAGTCCTGCTATATATTCTCTCAAGATGAACTGCAACACTGGACAAACCTCATTGTCCATACCACTTGGGATCCATCTCAAGGGGGGCCCCAAGGCCTGACACTATTACTGATGATATGGTGTGCATACAGACAAAAGCCTAGCATGGCTGCCCTCTGAGAGGACCTACAAGCAGCTGAAATAGTCAGAAGCAGATACTTACACTCAACCAATGGGAAAAAGCCAGAGACTCCTGCGGTTGAATTAAGGAAAGACTGGAAGAAGGTGAGGAGGAGGGCGACCATAGAGGAAGACCAGCAGTCTCACCTAATCAGGACTCCCGAGATCTCTCAGACACTAATCCACCAACCAGGCAGCATATACCATCTGATAGGGGACCCCTGATACACACACAGCAGAGGACTGCCTGGTCTGACCTCAGTGAGAGAAGATGCACCTAACCCTCAAGATCCTTGAGGTCCCAGGGAGTGGGGAGGCATGGTAGGGTAGGGGATGGGGGTGGATTTATCCTCTTGGAGAAAGAGGGGGAATGAGGGGAGTAGGAATGGGATGAGGTATTGTCTGAGGGCAGACTGGGAGGAGCATAAAAACTGGACTGTAAAAAAAGATTAAAGATAATTTTAGAAAATAAAGGAGGAATGGTAGTTGGGACAGTCAGAAGGGTAGACCAGGAGAGGAATAAAATCTGAGTGTAAATAAATAAATAAATAAATAAATAAATAAATAAATTAAATAAATAAATAAAACTCTTTTCTCATTCATTGTATCCTGATTACAGTTTCTCATACTTCTACTCCTTCTAATTTCTCCCCGACCTCCCCTCCTGTCTTGATCCACTTCCTTTCTGTCTCTCATTGGAAAAGCACAGGCCTTTAAGAGATAACAATAAAAAAGAACAAAATAAAATAGAATAAAGTAAAACAAAACCCATCAATGTAAGACGAAAAAAAAAAAATAAAAGGAAAAGAGCCCAAGAAAAGGCACAAGAATCAGAGACCCTCTCTTTCACACACTCAGATAAAAACATATTAAAACTACTAAACTGCAAGCTATAATATATGCACAGTAGAGAAAAAATAGACAAGTGTCAGCCCTCTTCTGTTGCTTTGGTTTCCATGAGCTTATGTGAACTTCACACAGTTGATTTAGAGAGCTTGTTTTGCTGGTACTGTCCAACCCCCTCTCCCCCTTATACTCTTTCTGCCCCTTAATCTGCAGTGCTTCCTGAAGCCTGAGGGGTAGAATGTTCTGGAGACATCTCATTTAGAGCTGTGTGTTCTAAGGGCTTTCTCTCTATGTTTGGTTGTGAGTTTATTTGTTTTCATGTGCTGCAAGAGGAACGTTCGCTGGTGTTGGGTGAATAAGATGATAAACTGTGCACATAGTAGAATACCATTAGGAGTCATTTTATTATTATTTCTCTTTAGACCACCAATAGTATTTTGTCTTACCCCAGGTTTCTGGGCTATCTTGTCTCTGCTTTTTTGGTAACCCAAGCAATGCCAGGTATGAGTTCCATCCCATTGTGTTACTCTCACAAGCTTTGTGTCACCATTGCCATAGCATATTTTGTAGGCGGGATAGATTGCCAATCAATTATTTTGTGACTGGTTTAATGTTCATGTTTACTTTTAGTAGACTGCAGAGTACCTGTATTTATCAAAAAAGGTCAGATGTAGGCAACTGTTGGACTTTTCTATGTTTAGTGAGCTGTGGGTATTGTCTTCAGCAATGTGGTTTTGCTGTCAGTTTCTAGAGAACAACCCATTGTCTTGTCAACATCCTGGTTTGTTTGGCCATTTCCATGGTACATGATTGGCAGTGGGCCAGCAACTCAAATATCTTTAAACTGTAGCTCTTTCTCCCCAGGTTCCCTCCCTCAACCCTATCTCCTCTTCCTCTCTACAACTGATCCTCCAGTATCCATCTCTGCCACCACCAGTCTACTCTTTAGGCTCAATGTCCCCTCTTTCTACATCCTGTGTGTCTTTCTATCCATCTTCCTGATATCCTCTTACTCTGTTTTTCCCCCTATATTCACTCCCTGTCAACTGGTTGATTTCTTTACTTTCTGACCTATAGTTGACTTTATTAATTCTGTTTACATTAAATGGGAAGGTCTTGAGTTAAATGTGTGTGCTAAAGCTGAGCACACCAAAAACTAGAAATAGGATTTTGCAATAAATAACCCAATCTTGGGGTTCACAGTGTTATCATATATACCACAAAAATTGTGTCTTTATGTTCCTTGAGCATAGTTGTATATAATTGCTAATTCAAAAGTATTTTCTTATGTGTCTAAGTTATTTTTCTCAGAAGTTATGGTATAAAACTAATTGTCAGAGGATACACATTGTCTTGGTTATTTATAATTGCATTTTCGCATTGAGACTTAGTCATCAGGAGGTAGGTCACTAGCAGTGATTCTTCTTTTGGATAGTTATTCTCCACTTTCCTTGTCTGTATCCATGTCAGTTCATGAACCAGTTGACTTATACTTAGGGTTCACTGTTGGAAAAGCTCTGTACGGGTGTGCAACTGGGTGAGACAGGTGGTCTTAGCTTAGCTAGAATCAGGCACAAACTCTGAACCTAAGCACAGATCTGTAGAGTTTTAATATTATCACTGCTGATTTATTTCAGTTCACGGTTTCTGAAGTGTTGTTCAGAGGCTGTCTAGATGAATTGTTTTGGGCACATAGTGAGACAGGCTATCTTGTCATGAGCAAGAGACAGAAGCTGCAGAGCACAAACTTTAACATCCATCAGTAGTCTTCCTTCTTTGTTTCCATTTTGTCCCAAGTCCATTGAATGTTACATTTTATATTCTATCCTTAGTTAATCCATTCAGCAAATGACCTCAAAAATACAAATATGGGTGTGCTTTACCAATTTCCTAGGTGTACTTAAATTGAATGAAGTTGACAATCAATATCAAAATCATGTTAATATTCTGTATATGATTGTTATGATCATATAATGTTGGCCATTTGGCATTTATTTACTGATATTCTGTTTAGATTTCATATCCATTGTTTATAAATTGAAGCAGGGTAAACATGACTTCTCTTGCTAATATATTACTGTCAATGTCTCTGTAATATTGTGCTCATATTTGTTTTATTTATTTAGCTTCAGTGATGTTGAATTTACATAGTTAGTGTTCTATATGTGGAGGCAACACAGATATGGAAATTCTCCCATATTCTTCTAGGCTTCCAATTTCATCAGCACTCCTGGTGAAGCAAGAAAGAAATGAGTCACCGAGTCATTGTTCTGGGTTCAAAGAATGGTGGGTACAGACATCACTCTCTTCCTCCAATAAAGAATTCACACAAAAGATATGGCATCTCAGTACTGAGGTGTGTTGCCTCAGAGGAGTACCTGATTCATGTTGAATTATCCCTTTTATCTATTCCAATGCAGCTGCCCTAGGCTCTGAACTTCCTCTAGGAATTATACATCTACCCAGGGTGCTTGGCTTCTCATAAAAGTTTACTAATTTCTGTGGAAGGATAAGGATTTATACTTTTAAGTTTTCTTTATGTTTGAAATTTTCATACATGTATATAATGAAATATAATAACAATTATGTCTTTTTTCCCCTTCAACTTTACCCATATTCCTCATCATTCTCCATCCCAACTTTATGGTGTTTTTGTTTTGTTTTGTTTTGATAATGTAGTATCTTCAGTTAGTGATGTGCATATGTGCATATATGTTTATCCACCAAAACCTGAAACTTGTCACATATTAATAAAACATGATTCTCAGGGCTGGAGAGAGGGCTCAGTGGTTAAGAGCACTGATTGCTCTTCTGAAAGTCCTGAGTTCAAATACCAGCCACAACATGGTGGCTCACAACCATCTGTAATGAGATCTGCTGCCTTCTTCTGGGGTCTGTGAAGACAGTTACAGTGTACTTACTTACATAAAATAATGAATAAATAAATCTTTAAAAAGAAAACATGATTCTCCTCCAGCAACTATCTACTATTAATAGCTTCCCAAAATGCAGTAGAGACTGGAGATCATCTTCTATATTTATGTCAGAATTTTGCAAAACTCTTATGCATGTAACCACATGCTGTGAGCTCAAGACAGTTATTGCCACATCATGTCCATGAAGACAACTTTACAAAGCATGATTCTTAAGCCTTCATGCTATTAAAGAAGTTGAATGAGGCAGCCACTCAGAAAATTCTTGGCAAATCCTTCCAAAGTGAAACAAGAATTTGCCATGTAACTATATAACCCCATATTTTAGATATAACAAAATGAAATAGAAACATATGGGCACATAAAGATATGTGTCTTATAAATATCTATGTCCTAGATTAATAGCAGCCATATTCATAAGAGCAATAAATAGACACAGTGAATATACCCAACTGCTGTGACTCCTTAGCCAGAATATGGGATAGTCACAAAATGAAGCACTGATAACCAATAAATATATGGGTATATCTCAAAGTATATATTGTAAGTAGTTCAGACACAAAAGTCAACTATTTCACATATAATTCATAAGTAATATCTAGTAATCAGGTTGTCTGAGGCTGGTACAGAGAATGAAGAGAGAATATTCAGGGAAACAGGATTAATTGAAACAGGTCTAAAATTGGATTATTAGGTTATATAGCTTTACTAATAGGCTGTTCTAATAAGCTCTACACTTACATACTAATTTTGTGGAGAAGAAAAAGAGGAGGAGGAAGATGAGGAGGAGGAGGAGAAGGTGAAGGAGAAGGAGAGGAAGAGGAAGAGGAAGAAGGAGAAGGAGAAGGAGAAGGAGAAGGAGGAGAAGAAGAAGAAGAAGAAGAAGAAGAAGAAGAAGAAGAAGAAGAAGAAGAAGAAGAAGAAGAAGAAGAAGAAGAAGAAGAAGAAGAAGAAGAAGAAGAAGAAGAAGAAGAAGAAGAAGAAGAAGAAGAAGAAGAAGAAGAAGAAGAAGAAGAAGAAGAAGAAGAGGAGGAGGAGGAGGAGGAGGAGGAGGAGGAGGAGGAGGAGGAGGAGGAGGAGGAGGAGGAGGAGGAGGAGGAGGTGGAGGAAGTTGTGTCCAGGCCTATAGAATTTCCTTAACAGATATAGTAATTAATTTTCTTTAATTTGCTCATTTTTGTTTAAAATGGCAAACTTCATGCTTTATAACAATAAAAAGGACAGAAAAACTGAAGAGGATAGAGATGTTCTCCATCTTGATTTGGTAGGTAATAATATTTCATCAAGTTGAATACTTAATACGTTCTTGGATCCTCTTTCTCCTTCCTTCCCTTAACTTGACCAAGAAGTTTTTCAGTTCTATTCATGTTTTCAAAAAGGCTGTTCATCTAGTGGTTCAGCAGATGCATTAGTGGATCTGCAAGAATGAAGGTTCGCATATGGATCCCTAGAGCTCACATACTAATGCCACTTCAGGGTGAAAGGTTGGAAAGGTAGTCTAAGCAAATGGAGCTTTCTTACCATAATGGAGTGAGCTCAGATATAATCAGCTCAAAAATGACAGAAAGTATATAAATGCATTTAGATTAAACAACACACTATTTAATCATACACAGGACCATGAAGATGTCCAGGATGTAATAAGACATTTCCTAACCTTGAATGAAAATGAAAACATAACATATCAATATCTGTGGGACCTAATAAAAGCAGTCCCACTTCCATGAGGAATGTTTATAGTACTGAAGGCCCATATGAAAGTATTGAAGGGATTTCAACTAAACAGATAAGCAGTAAAGTAATGATAGACCTTAGTGCCTCGGGAGAAGAAGGACAAGCCATGCAGAATCTATTAAAGAGAGATTTGGTCTTTGTTCTCCATCTTTGTATCAGTTTTATTCTTTGTCCTCAATTTGTTCATGAACCATCACACCTTGTTATGTCTGCCTACCTTCAATGATATGAATAGATATATTTAGAGCTGTTACTTTCCTTAACAAATTGGAGATACTAAAAGAAGCAATAGAAACTGCTTTGGGTGTATGCACTCTATTTTCATGGCAAGTCGCTAGCTTTTCTGTTAGAAAGTTTCACACTAATGTGTTAAACTGGATGATTAGAAAAGACATGTTCGTTAATTTGCCATGACGTATAAGTCTTATATATATATCTGCAGCTGGAAAGCTTTAGGTAGTCTGATATAATAGATCCAAACCACAGTCTCACCACAGTTATTAAGTGCATTCTGGTCAAGATGTTCAAACTTCGTGACACTGACTCATCTTCTTTATCACTGTAGATGATAATGTTGCCTCTGAAGACTGTTGCAGAATTTTAGATAAACTAATGTATATTCAATAACTATCATACAATAGAAATACAATGAATGCTTGCACGTATCTATTTTCTGGATACCATTTAAACTGTAAATAATTTTGTAAAATTTGCACTCTATTATTCTCTCAAACAGCATTAAGTAAGCATCATTGAAAACGATTGCAGTAATTCTGAGAATGTGTATTTCAGTCAATGGAAGATGTGAATAACATTCACAGTGTTCTCACCCTTATGCAGACACTTTATATATGAGTGGCATTGTAATCTCGAGATGGCCATTGGAATGACCTATATTTTAGGCACTTCAAAAGGCAGGCACAAAGTGTTTAAGTACCTTGTCCATTGTTGTTTTAATGATAAAAATCATAGTCCAGAAAAGAACACAGGCAGTTTATAATGGCTAAATTGCAGGATTCCTGTGTCAATTTCTTTATTCAAGACACTTCAGCGTATTGAATGACTTGGTTCAGGTAAAGCTATATGACATTTATTATTACCTGCCAAGTTCATGCTAAGCCTAATGTCTGAATATCTTCATTTTATGTTTATAACTACTTTAAGAAGGCATTATTTTTATTGGAATATATTCATTTTACTAGTAATGGATTTCATAAAGATATTTTCATGTAAGTACATTATGTATTTGACCATATTCATCTATAATGTTCTCTGTTTCTCACCCTACCTTTTTCTGCAAGCACACTGTACCCACCAGACAGTTGTACCTTTTCTTCATGACATGCGCAGGAATGACTTTTTATACCTATATAAAATATAGAACCTACAATGAAATAAAATAAATATTTGGCTAAGCATAATTGATTTTGTTTAGTGTGATCAACTCTAGTTGCATCCATTTTTTCTGAAAGTGACATTTTTTCTTTTTTATTAGACATTTGCTTTATTTCCATTTCAAACGGTATCCCCTTTCCCTGTTACCCCTCTGAATAGCCCCTATCCCATACCCTACCCCTGTTCATCCCCTCTCCCCAATTTCCTGACTTTTATTCCACTATTCTGGGAAATCAAGCCTTCACAGCACCAATGGTCTCTCCTCTCATTGGTATTGGAAATGGTCATCTTCTGCTACATATGTAACTAGAGCCATGGGTTCCTCCATGTGTACTCGTTGGTTGGTGGTTTAGTCCCTGGGAGCTCTGGGCATACTGGTTGGTACATATTATTGTTCCTCCTGCAGAGCTGCAAACCTCTTCAGGTCCTTGAGTCCTTTCTCTAGCTGCTCCATTGGGGACCCTATGCTCATTCTATTAGTTAGCTGTGATCCATGGGTATTTTTGATCCACTTTCTAATAAGGATCAAAGTATCCTTCTTTTTGAGATTCATGAGGTCTGAGAATTGTATGTTGGCTGTTCCCAAGCTTTTGGGCTAATATCCACTTATCAGCAAGTGCATACAATGAGTGTTCTTTTGTGATTGGGTTACCTCACTCAGGATAATATTTTTCATTTCCATCCATTTACCTAAGAATTTCATGAATTCATTGTTTTTAATAGCTGAGTAGTACTCCATTGTGTAAATGTACCACATTTTCTGTATCCATTCCTCTGTTGAGGGACATCTGGTTTCTTTCTAGCTTCTGGCTATTATAAATAAGGCTACTGGAAAATAGTGGAGCATGTGTCCTTATTATATGTTGGAGCATCTTCTGGGTATATGCCCAAGAGGGGTATAGTTGGATCCTCAGGTAGGACTATGTCCAGTATTTTGAGGAACCACCAAACTGATTTCCAGGGTGGTTTTACCAGCTTGCAAACTCACCACCAATAGAGGAGTATTCCTCTTTCTCCACATCCTCTCCAGTATTTGATGTCCCCTGAGTTTTTGATCTTGGCCATTCTGAATGATGTGAGGTGGAATCTCAGGGTTGTTTTGATTAGCATTTCCCTGATGATTAAGGATGTTGAACTTTTTTAGGTGTTTTTTAGCCATCCAGTATTCTTCAGTTGAGAATTTTTGTTTAGCTCTGTACCCCATTTTTAATAGGGTTATTTGGTCTCTGGAGTCTAACTTCTTGAGTTCTTTGTATATATTGGATATTAGCCCTCTATCAGATGTAGGATTGGTAAAGATCTTTTCCCAATCTGTTGGTTGCTGTTTTGTCCTATTGACGGTGTCCTTTGCCTTACAGAAACTTTGCAATTTTATGAGGTCCCATTTGTCAATTTTTGATCTTAGAGCATAAGCTGTTGGTGTTCTATTCAGGAAATTTTCCCCTGTAACCATGTGCTCCAGGTTCTTCCCCACTTTCTCTTCTATAAGATTCAGTGTATCTGGTTTTATGTGACAGTCCTTTATCCACTTGGACTTGAGTTTCTTACAGCAAGATAAGAATAGATCAATTTGCATCCTTCTACATGTTGACTGCCAGTTGCCCCAGCACCATTTGTTGAAAATGCTGCCTTTTTTTTTTTTTACACTGGATGGTTTTAGCTTCTTTGTCAAAGATAAAGTGACCATAGGTGTGTGGGTTCATTTCTGGATCTTCGATTTTAGTCCATTGATCTTCCTGTCTGTTTCTGTACCAGTACCATAGAGTTTTTATCACTATTGCTCTATAGTAGAGCTTGAGATCAAGGATGGTGATTCAGCTAGAAGTTCTTTCATTGTTGAGAATAGTTTTTAATATCCTGGGTTTTTTGATATTCCAGATAAATTTGGAAATTGTTGTTTCTAACTCTATGAAGAATTGGGTTGGAATTTTGATGGGGATTGCATTGAATCTGTATATTGCTTTAGGCAAGATGGCCATTTTTACTATATTAGCCCTGCCAATCCATGAACATGGGAGAGCTTTCCATATTCTGAGATGTTCAATTTCTTTCTTCAGAGACTTGAGGTACTTGTCGTACAGATCTTTCACTTGCTTGGTTACATCACACCAAGGTATTTTATATTATTTGCGACTATTGTGAAGGGTATCATTTCCTTAATTTCTTTCTCAACCTGTTTATCCTTTGAGTATAGGAAGGCTACTGATTTGTTTGATTTAATTTTATATTCAGCCACTTTGCTGAAGTTGTTTACCAGGTTTAGGAATTCTCTGGTGGAATTTTTGGGGTCACTTATGTATACTATCATATCATCTGCAAATAGTGATAGTTTGACTTCTTCCTTTACAATTTGAATCCCTTTGACCTCTGTTTGTTGTCTAATTGCTCTGGATAAAACTTTGAGTACTATATTCAACGGGTAGGGAGAGAGTGGACAGCCTTGTCTAGTACCTGATTTCAGTGGGATTGCTTCAAGTTTCTTTCCATTTAGTTTGATGTTGGCTACTGGTTTGCTGTATGCTGTTTTTATCATGTTTAGGTATGGGACTTGAATTCCTGGTCTTTCCAATACTCTTATCATGAAGAGGTGTTGGATTTTGTCAAATGCTTTCCTAGCATCTAATGAAATGATCATGTGGGTTTTTTTTTTGAGTTTCTTTATATAATGGATTACATTGATGGATTTCTGTATATTGAACCATCCCTACATCCCTGGGATCAAGCCTACTTGATTCTGGTTGATGATTGTTTTGACATGTTCTTGGATTCGGTTGTCAAGAATTTTATTGAGTATTTTGCATCGATATTCATAAGGGAAATTGGTCTGAAGTTTTATTTCTTTGTTGTGTCTTTGTGTTGTTTAGATATCAGAGTAATTGTGGCTTCATAAAATGAGTTGGGTAGTGTTCCTTTGGTTTCTATTTTGTGGAAAAAATTGAAGAGTATTGGTGTTAAGTCTTCTTTTAAGGTCTGGTAGAACTCTACATTGAAAGCATCTGGTCCTGGACTTTTTGTGGTTGGGAGACTATTAATGACTGCTTTCATTTCTTTAGGGGTTATGGGATTGTTTAGATCATTTGTCTGATCCTGATTTAACTTTGGTGTCTGGTATCTGTCTAGAAAATTGTTCAATTCATCTAGATTTTCCACTTTTTTTGAGTATAAGCTTTTGTAGTAGGATCTGATGATTTTTTGGATTTCCTCAGAATTTGTAGTTATGTCTCCCTTTTCATTTCTGATTTTGCTGATTTGGATACTGTCTCTGTGCCCTGTGGTTAGTTTGGCTAAGGGTTTTTCTATCTTGTTGATTTTTTCAAAGAACCAGCTCCTGGTTTGGTTGATTCTTTGTATAGTTATTTTTGTTTCTACTTGGTTGATTTCAGTCATGAGATTCATTATTTCCTGTTGTCTACTCCTCTTGGTTATATTATGTTTTTTTTTTGTTCTAGAGCCTTCAGCTGTACTGTTAAGCTGTTAGCATATGCACTTTCCCGTTTCTTTTTGGAGGCACTAATAGCTATGAATTTTCCTCTTAGCACTGTTTCATGTTATGCCTTTGTTTTCATTAAATTCCAAAAAGTATTTCATTTTTTTCTTTATTTCTTCCATGACCAAGTTATCACTGAGTAGTGTGTTGTTCATTTTCCAGGTGTATGTGGGACTTCTGTTGTTTTTGTTGTTATTGAAGAGTAGCCTTCATCCGTGGTGATCTGATAGTGTGCATGGAATTATTTCAATCTTCTTATATCTGCTGAGATCTGTTTTGTGACCAAGTATATGGTCAGTTTTGGAGAAGGTACCATGAGGTGCTGAGAAGAAGGTGTATTCCTTTGTTTTAGTATAAAATGTTCTATAGATATCTACTAAATCCACACTGAATCATACATTATCTATTATGAGCATGGCAGTAATAAACATAGACCTAAGGCTTTCTATGTTTTATATTTCTTAAGGTATTATTTCCATTTAACAGATCAGGACACTAGAACTTAACTGTATATAAGTTGCCTAAATGACATTCAATTATAGAAAAGTTTACTTGACAAAATAACTATATAATTGAGAAATTCTTACAAATAGTCCCTAAAACACTAGACTCACCAATATTATATGAAAAAAGGAGATCATACTGTGGCATGTTTTTTTAATATTTTTGTTGACAAGCATTCTTCATACTAAGTTGTAGAGAAATCTGAGCATTCCTAAAGTTCTAGAATGAAGAGAACATTACTTAACATTATTTAAATGTTGTGCAATAGTTTGTTGACTATAAAATTATCTGACGCTTTTCTTTTGTAACTACAGATGCTGTTATTTTTGTATAATGTGGACTGAGCATTCTGTGTAGTATGCTTTATAGGCTAATTGTTCTGTTTCAGAGACTGTCTTTAATGACACGTAGATAATCTGTAGAGTGACATTTAGAATATTGAACACTGAATTGGGACAAGTTCCAAGTTCAAAGACATGATGTAAAAATCCAAAATTCAGATAAAAATCTGACATCCCATGATGAATTTGCTAGCAAATTATTTTTTATTCACACACTAGTTCATTGAAACCGTGATTATGTGGTTATGGTATGTGACATCTGATTCACTGGTTGATGTTTCTAAGGGAAGTCCTAGCTTTAAATCTCATGGATAATTGAGTGATTTCTAAGCAGACAGAAACTAATAGTTTGTAACTTTTGTGTTACTGACTTTTCTGTTTTTTATATGATTGCATACTTAATTTTATTGAAATCATTTTATCAATATCCTAAACTCCATGCACTCAGAAATAGAAATACATGGTTGCTTTCATATGGGTTCAATTAAAGATGTACATTTCTGACAATTTTATTTTTGGAGAATGGCCTTGTTACATCTTTATTATTATTGTCATTTTCTCACTCCTGGTGGTATTTTGGTTTATTAATAAGTCCAAGATAATCAAAAGCTACTTAACAATATAAAAAGCTGCACTCATAAATCAATTGAAAAACTATTTAACAAAATTATATATGTAAATAATTAAAATTATTAAAGATTTTAAATATATAATTAGTCACAAATAATACATTTAACATTAAGTAATTGTTAATTGAGTTTATTTTGCTCCATTTATTTATCTGATTAGCTATCCTATTATATTTTTTCAACATAAATGGAAGACTACGTTATCTAAGATATCCAAGTAGAGCATAGTAACATGTATTTATTTTATATTAGTGCAATTTGTTTCCAGTGGAATAGGTCAACACAATTTCTCTTGTGGTTTTGGGAAGTTTCATTACCAAGAGAGAATAGTACAACAGAATTATAAAAAATGATAATCTGAATTTTTAAATTCTATTTAATTATGATGTAAATCATGTGTATTTATTTTAATCCAAGAAAGTTGGTTTGGGCAAGCCAGTATTATTCTTCGCTAGAAGCTACTGAAAGTCCATTGCAGTGACAATGATGCTGTTACAGAAAACAAGACAGAAGAGAGGAGATGGAAGCCGTAATCTATTTACTATTACTGATATTATTGCAATTACACTTTAGAAATGCTTTCTTTCCCTTCCGATGTGTTTGGCATCATGGAATATATTCATGGCAGCTCTCCATTATAATTATTATTCTCCCTCTTTACAGAAAAGAAAACTCTGAGATAGTGAGGTTAAATAAAGTTTCTCAATATTAGCAAGATTTCAAAAGTCTAATTTCAAAGTTAAGCTTATTGAATTTCAGTTTACACCTCTACTCAGTGATAACTAGATATGTAAGACACTACAACAGGACGATTCTTGCTTCCAAATTTTTACATTTTCAGATTATGTCTATCCCTTTGTTTCTCTGAATTAAATGGAACAGCAAAGGCCAAAAGAACATGCAATCTGTTAATACTTAAAACCTCTGAAAACATTTTCAAACGCATTTGATTTAATTTTCTGATTGCATCTCCCAATATTTTCTTTTCTATAAAACCCTAGTACATAGCACATTTTTACCTACTCTTACCAACATAAAAATTTCTTATTCTCTTTGCACTGAATAAATCACTTAACCTAAGTGCTTAATTTCACGATTTGGCTAGATCTAAAACTACTTTGTTACAGAATGAGCCTTGATAAAATAGAAGAATGATCCAATAAATGTAACTATTTCTATTTTTTAGCCACAATTCAAGTTTAAGCCAACAATGTGGATCTTTGTGGATATGTAACAAGACTTGTTGCATTTTATATTCTATTTTATTCATATTATTGTCAGGGAAATGCTTTGTTATTAGAAGTGGAGCATGCCTAATCTGAAAATCTCAAGTCCAAAATTTTCTAAATTTTAAAAATTTTGACCACTGTTAGGGGACCACAAATGCAAATGAGCACACCTTACTATCCAGATTGTGGTTCAAATGCATTAAGGAAACAATTTATCAACTGTCTGCAAAAGAAGGTAACCTCTTACTATGCCACTGTACTATGATATAGTTTCAACATCCATGGACATATTGTCCAGTGTAACACATGAGGCCATAGGTTGTGTTTGTTTGCTTTCAATTCTGATGTGTGCTGATATTTTTGAAAAATAAAAAGACTCACCGATGCCTTTAAGGATAATAGCGAGAAGAAAATGAAGAAACACACATTTGTCAATGGCAATGGAGACTCAGTCTCTTGAAGAAAAAATGCAGTGGTTTTTGTACAACCTGTTACAAAAGGTGTTGTTAAAAAGACAGTCATTTCTGAATTGAAGAAATAGACAGACATTCTGCTAGAGTTCTGTGCTTAAAGTGACAGACAGAAGTTAATGAAAAGACAGAAAAATCATTACATAAAGCTAAAAGTGAAGACCTCATTTGAGCATTGAAAGACTGGATCTACTACCATTGCAGGATTACAGACTGACTGCTTAATGGAATGGCTTTCATAAATCAGCAAAGACCTTTAATCTCAAGGTAACAATCAAATGAGACTCTAAATGATTGCCAGATTGGGTGCCGAAGTTTAAGAAAAGCCACTGTATTAGACTATTACAATGTTTATTAAAGAAGCATATGCTGATTATGAAATGCCAGGAATGATATTGGAGATCCTGATGGCAGAAATGGATCGTCTAAGCTTCTAACAAAAATGGGAAAGAAAGATAACAGACTCATGGCCTGTCTTGGCTCCAAAGTAAATGCATATTCAATCTGAGCATTTTGGTGGGACACTATCATTAAAAAAGCACAAAAGGAGACAGGACATCATCCAGTAGTAGTACGCTTTCCTAGCATGTGCAAAGCTCTTTCAGCTCAACATCTGTGTCAAAAAAAACAAAAAACAACAAATAAGCAAACAAATGAACAAAGGAATGGTACTGGAGAAAGCTTTAACATCTCTAACAATGTTCCAGTCTTTCATTCAACCAGTGGCTAAAATAGCTGAAATGGTTCTTGAACCATTAGTTACAATAATAGATAAAACAAAAATGGTATCAGCACTGCATAAGAGATGACTGTATCTGACCTAAGGAAAAGATGTGTTCAGTTTGGAATGGTTTGAAGCCAGTGTGCATTAGTAAGAGGAGAAACTATTTATGAAATTTTAGAACAATCTCCATGATGTACACATAGCCAATGAAGCTAGTGACTCGGGGAGAAATTTGAAAAAGTTTACCTTCAAACACCTCCTATTTTGTAAAGGTCCTGTCATCTGACTCTTTAGCTGATATTTTTTCCCAAGTGGACATCTTTATTGTTTAATAGATCATCAACTTCTCAAAACTTACAGGTGGGATTTCACCATATTGCCATGCTGAGTCACAAACAGTGACAAAGCTAACCAGAGGTTACATACATCTAAGAGAGCTACGCTTGTACTGCTCACTTCCTTTCACAGCAGAATATAAATAGATGCCCTCTACAATGCACAGTGGTTTTAGTCACTAAGGAATTTATTTGGAATCTTGAAGAACAGAGAAAAATCCCGATGCAGTAAAGAGGAGCGAAAATGCTGTACAGCTGTTTAAGGGTTCCTGGTGCTGCATCTTGGCCACTAGCTGAATCTTGCACCAACACCAAATGGAGATTTGGAAAACACTAGGCTGCCTTAGGGGCTGAACATTGCTGAGAGCATCCACCCCAGGAAGGACTCTACTGGGGGCACTGCCCCCAGTGCTCACATGGCTGACTTTATCCTCTATGCTCCATTTGGCACAGCAAGTGGCAGTGTCTCCACCACCTATGACAGTGATGCAGCCCCTAGAAGTGGCTTTCACCACTTCATCCATGAGTGGCTTGGTTCCCTTGGCAAAGACTTCCCATTCAAATACTACAGCAGGACCATTCCAAAGAATTTACTTAGCTCGGGCCAGGGCCTCAGCATAATTCTTGCTGCTCTCAGTACCACAGTCCAAGCCCAGCCAGCTAGCAGGTATACCAGAGGCCACAGTAGCTTGGCCAGTCTTGGCATTCTCGTCAAGTTTGTCAGCAGCAACAAAGTCAACAGGCAAAGTAATCTTAATACCATTTTTCTTAGCTTTGGACATAAGATCTTTGACAATCTTGGCTCCTTCTTCATCATACAGAGATGTGCCAATCTCCATGTTGTTGATCACTTTAAGGAAGGTAAAAGCCATGCCACCACCAACTTTGCTTAGCATATTATTGATCAGCTGTATCATGTCTGCAACTTTAACTCTTCCCAGATAGCCAGGAAATGGCTCTGGACTCTCCAAAGCTGTGGCAATGTAGTTCAGCTCCTTCTTCATCAAAAATTCACCAACCTTATGTGGCAGATTCACACTCACCGTGGAACTGTGGGCTCGGTGTGCAGTCCCAAAAGCATCAATGACATAGACATCTCTTAGTTTGTAATGTGAGGCTCAGAAAGCAACAATTTTGGCCACCTCAGCTTTAACCTTGTTCTCAGAAGCTGAGTTGGCACAGACATTCTCGACTTCTAGGCCCACACAATTGAAAGCACGTAGAAACCTTTCAGGAAAACTATTTAGTTTTCGCAGAATCTATGGTTTGCTGCTTTTGTTCAACAGCAAATAAAGGTGTTTTGGTGATGCTCCTGGGGTATTGAGTAACCTACAACACAAGGTTCCTTTCACTTTGTTAATGGCTATATGAGTTAGTTTTTTGTTTTTTGTTTTTATCTTATAATAAATACCAGGGAGAGTTAACTATAGAGACAAAACATATGTGTATTTTGTCTTCCTTTTCAGAGGTCCATGTTGGGTTGGCCCCACTACTTTGGATTTGTGCTGAGTGAATACATCAGGGTAGAATTGAAGAAAAAGCAAAAATATCAATCAGTCCATGACTGTGAAGCCCAAGAAAGCAGGAAGAAGAGTTCTGTTTTCTTCTAGGGAAGACCTTAGTTACTGAAATCTCTCAATAGACTCTAACTCTTAAAGGTTAAACAAACTCCCAGTAATACAAGGCTCAACCAAAACATTAGTCAATGAATCTTTAGTGACATTCCTGATCCAGGATATGCCAATATCATTATTACCATCATCATAACCAGCACCACCACCACCAATATAATAATAATAATGATGATGATGATGATGATTATAATGATATTATTATTATTATTATTATTATTATTATTATTATATTTTGCTAATTAATAGTTAGTGGAAGCAATGGTACTTATTGGTAGTATGCAAATTCAGACAGGAACAATCATGATGGCAACCCCATGAATGACTGCCAATATGTATTCTGTGACATTGTTGGTTTACATCTGACATACCTTTGGTTTACAAGGGCTGATTGTAAATGAATTTTATGCATAAAATAATTCAAAATATCCTATAAAATATCACAAAACATTGAGAATATACTACATATTATTGTTCATGTTTAGACTTGGGTCCCATCTGCAAGATCACATGTATGTTCAAATATACAAAATAATGAAAATATTAAATACAGAACTTGTATATGATTTTCTTTGGAATGTTACTGATTTGTGTTTATCTCCCATATTTAAATTTTAAAATAATAGAATACTATGGAATTTAAATTAAAATAATTTCACTCAGTGACATGTTGACTTTATAGTGATGAGTTGAAGTCATGTATAATTATTTGCAAGTAGTATCTCTGTCAAAGCAGAGTAATTTGGTCCAGGTGTTCCCTATGGGAATAACAGGATTGCTTCCTGTCTGAGGAATGCTTTAACAGTGTAATAATCCCTTTTCGAAATATGTTAACACCATGCTGGACCTCAAAAAACAGGCTTGCTTATGTCATCTAACAGATTTTGGGCAATCTGTCTATATGCCTACCTAACTGTCTATCTCATACACAAAATTATGTTGAGTATATTAGTTTATTATGGTGATACAATATAATAAAAACTACTGTTCAATATTAAAAGATTCCTTTATGTGATAATTAATTTCCAGATTAGTCTCCTACCATAGGAAAACATACTAACTGCATACAACTTCTTATTAACAGCCATATGCTTGTAAAATTAAACTCCTTTAATAACCACTTTGTCTGATATTCTGAGGAAGAGACTGTGTAGAACTAATTCTACATCATACAAGCTCATTTCAGGGGTTGACTATGAACTGTAATATTATTGCCAATTTCAGGTTTGCTTAGGACCATGAATTAAAATTCATCACAATGGATAAATCAGCAATTTCTTACTATACGAACCAATTTTCTCAGAATTTGATTATGCTTGAAATAAATGTATTGAAATAGTAGTAAAGAATCATCTCATTGAGGTTTATATAAGGAGCATTTATATTATAATGAAGGTTCATTTCCATCTAGAGATCCTAGCATATTAAAATTTTGGGTAACACTAAAATATTGTTATTAACCATAACTTAGACCTGGACTCACAATTACTTTACATTATGAACAATCAGATGAGAAATGAAGGACAAATGTCACAGCTAAGCTTAATCAGCACTGAATAGGGTTTTTGAACTTGTCACAGGAACAACACTAGGTAGATAGACATTAATGTTTTGAAGTTATCACTCTGAACATTTTCTTTTTCCATTTATAATCAATTTTAGGACAGTACTTCAAAGAGTTTAGTTAACTGAAATCTATAAGAACTCTTTTTTTTCTTTTATGAAAAACACTTAACTGTCTAAGGAAGAACATTTTTTTGATCCTATTTCCTGAATTCCACATTTGATTTTTATTTTTCAGTTTGAATTTGTGGTCATGTAAGGATCTATCAGTTCACAAATTGAATGAAGACTCAATTAATGATAATATTTAACCATTAAGAATCTAGTGTATCTAACAGTATGGCATTGGGTACTTTTAAATATTCAAACCTTCTTTTAGACATTCTGTGAAAAGTTTTATTTCATCTTCTATAAACTAATCTTATGGATAACTAACTTAGAAACTTATATAAATTTTCTAGGGTTTCAGATTCTGTAGAAATGAGAGAATTCAGATTGATCTTAGAGGCTTATCCATCAAGATCACCTGTAAAATTAGTATTTCTCAATGTCCATACTTAATGTTCATTTGCTGGAATATGACATGCAGTATATTATTGGACTTTTATATCCTTAGAATCAGCTTCCTTAAAACATTTGCAATAAGCAATAGGAGTTATACTTTCTTTTGACTAAAAGTAACACTGTAGAACATGAACAAGTTGCTTAAAATGACTGAACTTAGATATGTGAACTCAAAAACTCATTGTAAATATCTCTTCTCAGAAATTTAATCGAACAAGACACATCTGTATACAAAGTAAAAAAAATGTGTTTTATATTGATACTATAATACATACCATTAATTATGAAATTAAAAGTTTAAAAATTATTGATGGACCTATGAGAATCAGAGGTACAAGACAAAGATATTGATGAAATGAAAAAATGCATCTTGAATATAAGGATGTTTAGGGTTTGTTTTATTAAAATTAAGTTTTAAATTAACATTCCCTGTAGTCTCTCTTATATCTCCCTTGCCCCCTCTGTCCAAATCCACCAATATCCTCTTCAATCTATCTCCAATATGTGTTCTTTTTTATTATATATATGCATAAATATATGAATATAATTGAATGATTAAATCTGTGGAGGAAACAGGAATTAAATACCAAAAAAAAATACTGGTTCACAAAAATGTAAGAATCAAGGTGATATCAATAGAAGAGGTGTTCCTCTTGCAGTGAGGAAGCCTTTGGATTCTCTGCAGCACATAGTCTCCATTCAGAGTCTAAGGATAATCATAAAATTTAAGAAGGTAAACAATGTCTTCAGAGGGCAAGAGAATATGGAAACGTGAGCTGATGTGGAACAGTTTAGCAGCTTGGTATTAGTTCCTAGCCAACACTGTGAGTAGTTACAATTCATATTAGTCTTACTTGTGTAATCCAGGGAAGAATTTTGTATATTTTAGAAAGGAATTTGAATCATATATATACATATATGGAGAGAGAGAGAGAGAGAGAGAGAGAGAGAGAGAAAGAGAGAGAGAGAGAAAGAGAATTATTTAAAATATTTACAGTTAATTCATCTAAGAGTCTTTTAAACTGTCAAAAAATTTATCCTATCTGTGTTTGGTTAAGAAAGTATTTAATGGAGATTCTAAAGGTTAATGGCACTATATATTAAAGTGGGAACAATGATGAATGGAATGTGTCCATAATTTTATTTTATTCTGTCTGTTAAGTTGAATGTGTTGTAGGATGGAAAATTCACACAGCATTTTTCAGCATGTCTCTGAGGATGTTTCTGAAGAAAACTAACATTAGAGTTTGGGAACTCTGATAATGTATTAGAACCCAGGATGCATCATCTAGTACTCCAGGATTTGAATTCACTTTCCTTTGCATCTTCCACACTTGCTTGAACTAGTTTAACAACCTTTTCCTCTCTTAAGATTGTGATTAATAGCAATGACTCAACAAGTCTTTGTATAGACCTTGGATGGAAATGAGCCATTAGCTTTCTCAATCTCCAGTTTAAAGTGGGCATATCATGGAGTTTCTCAGCCTTTGAAATTATCTAAGCTAATCTCTCTCTCTCTCTCTCTCTCTCTCTCTCTCTCTCTCTCTCTCTCTCTCTCTCTCTCTCTCTCTCTCCTCTCTCCTCTCTTCTCTATGTATGTATGTATTTATGCATGTATGTATGTATGTATGTATGTATGTATGTATGTGTGAGTGTCTATCTGTTTCTCTATGTATCTGTCTGTCTCTCTGCCTCTCTCTTTGTACTTGCTTCTCTCTTTCTACTTCAGTGTTTTCCGGAACCAGTGAACAATGCAATCCCCAGATTTGTATTATTGTATTAAATTACTTAACTTCTCCTAATAATTGATTTCCTCCTGTATTGGATGTTTACTAAACATAAGATTATAAAAGTCTTCAAATTGAAATAGTGATTAAGTTGTAATTAAAATCTGTTACTCTTTTTTTTCCTACTTTTTATTTATTTTTTAATCTTCTTTTATAGTTCAGACTTTACGCCCCTCTCAGTCCACCTTCCAACTGTTCTACATCTCACACCAGCTCCCTTTGTCTCCAAGAGGATGTCGCCCCAACCCCAAAATCTGTTGCTCTTTTGGTGAGACTCAGAGCTCTGAAAGGCCTACAAGGGTGTTCAAGATTGACACATGCTGGGAGTTTTCAATTCCTCTATATATCCTCCTGCCTGTAGGCTAGTCCTGAAGAGAGCCTTTTGTTTTTTAAGTGATGCTGATTTTATTCCCTAGTATACTCACAGGTTATTATTCATATTACTACACATAGGTTGGGAACTTCAGGTTCCATGATCCATTTTCTGATTGTCACATGTACGACATTTTTAGTGACAGATACATTGAACATCATGTTTTAGTAGAACCTTATATTCATTGCATTTATTGTTCCTGCAAAAAAAAATGGCAGAACAACTTATTTTGCTCACTATTTCTGACTTTTTGTACATCAAGGTAGGACTTATGTTTAGGCAAAGAGCAAGACAAATAGAGTATTAACAGGATAAGATTTGCAAACAGTGCCCCAAAACATGTCCCACGTCATGTATTCCTCTAAGCAGGCTACATCTTCAGCAATTCTACCATAGACTAATGGCTGGTTTAATTTTTGAATCAATCAGTGGATTAAAGAATTCTTTATGTACGATCCTGCATGCTATAATTGTCTTTGGAAATTGGCCCACAGGCAAATCCAGAACTGGCCTTTACTAATTTTGCATACATTTCTGAATCCTGTCCCATTAACCAGGTACAGATGAAACATTAAACCCGTTCTCTACTGCAATGATGATCTCACCCTTGTGGTTGCTCTTTGCTGTCCTGTTTCTCTCACTTTGTGTCGAGCTTATTGAAAGCACACTCTCTATCTCATTAATTTTCTGCTTCTTGCCCTTGAGAATATACCTAAGAGACACATAATATTTACAGGCTCCTCTGTTACCCAAATTACATTATATTATAAAGAAATTAAGACCTAAGAGATCTGAAGGACTTGTTGAAGGCCACACAATAGTTGGTTTAGTTATACCAACTAAAAATTAAATAGAAAAAAAAAGGAAATGTATCAGGTGTATATTAAGACATCTTATTTGTACAGATGCAAGTTGTGTAAAAAATTCCAAAGAGTGGTGGAATATATGTAGTTTAAGCACCAATCATTGATGTAACTGGCAACAAAATCTCTGAGACACAACCTGTTCCTCATCTAGATCTTCTGTGAGAACAAAACAAAGGCAAAAACACCAGATCTGTGGGAACTTTTTCTACATTGGATTCTTCAAATGAAATGCATTTTTAAATGAACTCATAGGTCATCACAAAACAAATCCAAGCAGAAGTTGGCAGAGGGCACACAGTGTCATCAAACCATGGAAACAGGCTAAGGTCCATTTTGTTTTTTAATACTACAGGCATTATTATATGAATATCTTGAAACACATCACAGGAAGAGAATTTGTTTCTATAGAGGTAGTATATTTTTTTCCTTTTACTTTGAAATTTGCCCTGAAATGACATAGACATGTATCTTGTTAATTTTTTTATTGAGTACATATGTTTTCAGAACTATTGGATTTGCCTTTGATATACTGGTTTCCTCCTCAAAGAAACTGAAAAACTGAAGAGCCTACTAATGTTAGTGTTTTCCTATGGGCTCCAATCACTAAATATGATTTCTATTATAATAGAAATAGAGTAGAAATTAGACATTCCTTGTTTATCTTCATTTAAGTATTTAGGGAAGGGAGCATATCTTGCTTGTAATTACAGGATAACTATCTTTAAAAGTAAAGATTTGGAATGGGAAGATGTACCTGCTAATAAGGGAGTTTGTAATTGTGATGGATGAAATGATTTTGAACCATAGGATCCACGTGATGAAAAAAAATGTAGTGGTTTGAATGAGAATCACTCCTATAGACTTACATGTTGGAATGCTTATATACCCATTAGTACCCTATGTGAGAAGGATTATGAATTATGGCCTTGTTGGAGTAGGTGTGAACTTATTGGATATGGTATGTCACTGGGAGTAGGCTTTGAGGTTTCAAAAGCCCAGGACATGCCTAGTCTCTTTCTCTGTCTGCTGTCTATGGATGTAAAGCTCTCAGTTCCTGCTCCAGGGTTGTGGCTGTTTGCTTCTATCCATGATTATCATAGATTAACCCTAAAAACAACTATTGGCAAGAGTCCACTAAATACTTTATTAAAAAGTTTTCTTGGTTATCTTGTCTCTTCACAGGAAGAGAAGAGGAGCTAAGACAAGAGAATCATATCAATGAAGTGACTCTGTGACCTCCATACATGCACTGTAGCATCTTTATGCATGCATATGGGCACATGCCCAGTTAGAAAATAAATGGGTGTATACAGTTTGAGAAAAAAATACAGATTAGCCATTTGTTTCTTGGTATTTCCCAAAATAACCCGGATTGAAAAAGATAATAGTAGATTATTCCATAGAGGAGGATAGAAGTCCAAATAATATTTGTACAAATAATAGCAACTCTAACAGTATCCATTAGTCAATATTCGTATTTGTTAAGCTTATTTGTTTTTAATATGTTAATTAGTTAAATGGGTATATGAATATACCTGGGGTATATGGATACTGAGGTGTTTTCATTACGCCTGTATATGGAGGACAGAGCAAGCAACATTATATCCTGCTCTATCATTTCTCACCTTATTCATCATAGATAAAGATCTTCCCTGAATCTGAAGTGGGCTGCAATGCATGCTATCCTCCTGTCTCTAATCTCCCTGATATTGAGGTTATAAGCCTATGGCTTTATCTTGTGTTTTACATGGATGCTGAGGATTTGAGCTCATATGCTTTTGCTTATGGAGTAAGTGCTCTTACTCGCTGAGCCTTATCTTCAGTCCTATTTTTGTTTTTATATGGACATATGTTTTCAGACTCTGTAGATTTATCACTGAACAATTCAATTGTCTCTTAAAGAGTTTGGTGTTTTCTGTGTATGGCTTCACTAAAATTACTGGATATTATTAATTGGGTAAAACTCCAACTCAACTATATTTTATGTTCATGTGCATAAGCAGGTCTGACTTTTTCATTTTCATTCATAATTTATTTACATATTCCAGCATTAAAGTAAATGTTGTTTGATAGACAAGGACCAGCAAGGCTAGAGAAGAGTTTATTTTTGGCCACAGATTTCCTTATTTTAAGTTAGTATGTACTGTGTAAAATGGATTTAATATAGGAAATGCAATGGTTTAAGTACAAGCTTAGCAACTTTCCAGCTGTGAACTTATATCCATGTCTCTGAATTTCCTTAAGTCTCACATACCACTATGAAAATATAGGCATCCTATCACCAAATTACCATAAGGATTGTGAGAAACAAGGTCTCCTAAAGGTATTCCAAATGACAGAAAAATTTTAATACATTTAAATTTTCATTTTACTAAAGCTATGCCCTAGCTAGGAGCCCTCCTTTGTTATTTCAACATAGGGAGAATCACAGTGTCACACTCACAATCTCACCCATACTTCGAAACTATTTATCAGTGAGGCACTTGGAAATATAACCCTCCTTTGTTATTTCAACACAGGGAGAATCACAGTATCACACTCACAAACTCACCCATAATTTGAAACTATTTATCAGTGAGGCACTTGGAAATATGAAACGTTGATTTCTCAATTGTTAATAACTTCATGATTAAAAAGTTCAAAATGCACGTGCTAGAGTACTCGGCATCTATTTTCTCTTAAGGGAGAAAAAAGGTGTGAAATCAGTCAACATCTCAAATATTGAAATATCTTCAAACTATAGACCTACCTAGATCTATCTAAAGGAGTTAGTTCTTGAATGGGAATTAGATGTGTAAATATTCAACAGAAAATATGCATGTTGAAAACACATATAGTACATACATCTTCATATTGGCTAATTCAAAACATCATAAGAGTAAATTTAAAGAAGCAAGCAAAGTAATAAACTTTTAGGCTGAAACTTCCAATCTTGTTTTCCATGGATATTTCCATCTCAATATCCTATGTGATTTCCAGCTGGAGAAAGTCTATTAATTCTCCATGTATTTGTTGATGCAAAAAGCTATCAGGATTATGGGTTGAATATTTCTAATGCAGGAAAAAGCGAGGGATGCAATTAATCTTTGTGAACTAAAATATACCTCTTTTCATTAATCTTTTATTGTAAATGAGCAGAGTAATTGAACCAGTACCACACTGTCAGCTTGAATGCAATGCCAGTGGGATGTGCTTGAGAGAGCACATACTGATTGAGTATTAAATATCTAACGGCAATAATTTATGGTTCATTACCTCTTTTGGAGTTTCTTAGTTACATAGGGCTTGAATTCTAAGTAGTCAGAGTTTTAGGTAAAAAGGGGTTTCAAATTCTGAAAGTAGCAAGTGCCAGTAACCTACAATCTTTTTCATTTGGGATATTTAATATGCAATTGAAACAAATTCCAACAATATTTGCAAACAGAAGAGATTGTTTTAAACATAGAATGACGTCATCTCACTCCCGAGTTCCCTCCTGTATAGGCTGTCAGGGTGCATTTGCAAAAGTGCCCAGTGACATGGGCACAGAATAGTCACTAGGGACATCATCAAATCATAGAGTCTATGATGCTCTGCATATTATGCAAATCCCTATCCAGCTATTTGGTGGTTCAGCCATCTCGGCTTTTGGTTTCATCTGACACTAACTCCTTAATTGTATTCAACCGTCCCCTGTGGCACAGTTTCATTGCACATAGAAATGGAAGCTTTTCTCCTGCTGGTAACAAAATATGATCAACCTGAAGCAATGTTCACAGAAATATGTAGCTTGGATTTAAAGACTGGATCTATGCAGACCTCATGGCGCTTAGAAACAAACACTGCTAAAAGAAATCAATATGACCCTATACCTATGACTAACAGCTACTGTGGCTATTTACTCACTTGGTGGATTTTAAATAAATTTCTTTATCCCACAGTTACCCCAATGTCCTCAGGGGCAGTTAATATTTGTGTTGAGTTCTATTTTACTTTTATAGAACAAATATGTACCTTCATCATATCTCTTCAATCTATTATGTGTTTCTGAAATATAATTTCAAATGAACTTAGATTATTGATATAGGTTGGAATTAAATATATAATCAATGTTAAAATGTCTACAAATGTGTGTGTGTGGGGGTGTTATACTACCATTTTCATGGAGTTCACATCTATAAAACTATAGATTGAAATGAAAACCACCTTCACACCAAAGATACTAAAAATTGTCTTCTCATTGTTGTCCTAACAAAGCAGTCATATTAACTTTTGGTTAATTAGATATTGGATGTTATAAAGAGGGTTATAAAGAAGTGATACTATGAAAATAAGATTATGTTCATAAGATTTATGGCAATGCTAAAACAGGCAATGTAAATGAACTCAATATCAACATATTTTGTTATTTGAATAGAATCCCAGAATACATTCTCTGGAAATACTAAGGAATGATATATATATATATATAATCAGCCAGCAGAATTATAGACCCTGAAAATAACCATCTGTGAAACTGTCAATACTTTAGATAATAAAGAGCAATTTTCAGATGTGATTAGAATTCAAATATATATTTAATAAAGTAAAAATTACACACACACACACACACACACACACACACACACACACACACACACATATATATATATATATATATTCATGGTTTGAATATGCTTGACCCAGGGAGTGGCACTGTTAGGAGGTATGGCCCTGTTAGAGTAAGTGTGGCCTTGTTGGAGTAGGTGTGTCACTGTGTGTGTGGGCTTTAAGACCCTCATCCTAACTGCCTGGAAACCAATATTCTGCTAACAGCCTTCAGATGAACATGGAGAACTCTCAGCTTCTCCTGCACTGTGCCTGGATACTGCCATGCTCCTGCCTTGATGATAATGGACTGAACCTCTGAACCTATAAGTCATCCCCAATTAAATATCCTTTTTTAAGATTTGCATTGGTTATGGTGTCTGTTCATGTTCTTAACTGTAAAACCCTAAGACAGAAGTTGGTACAAGGAGTGGGATACTCCTATGATGCCTGATCATGCTTCTGTTTGGAACAATATAGACTTTGAAATTTTGGATTTGGAAAGCAGTGAAATGCTTTAAGTTGGGCTTAATGGAATATTCTAGTAAGAATATGGAAGACTTTATTGCTGAGTATGATTTGAACTGTGCAGACCTGGCCCAAGAGGTTTCAGTGGAGAAGAATTTTAATATGTGGCCTAAAGACTGTTTTTGTTATATTTTGTTGAAGAATGTGACTGCTTTTTGTCCTTGTCTGAAGAGTCTGTTTGAGGCTAAGGTGAAAAGACTCAGATTAATTGCACTGGCAAAGGAAATCTCAGAAACACCCATCATAGACATTGTTTTCTGATTAAGTGTCTTAAAGAGCTTTTTAAACAAGTGTAGCAAGCCAGTAAGGCACATCCCTCCATGGCTTCTGCATCAGCTCCTGCTTCTTGACCTGCTTGAGTTCCAGTCCTGACTTCATTTTGTGATGAACAGCAATACAGAAGTGTAAGCTGAATAAACCCTTTCCTCCCCAACTTGCTTCTTGGTCATGTGTAGGAATAGAAACCCTGACTAAGACAAACTATAACATAATAATATATCTTATTATTTCTTTCTCAGCCTGTATATCCTCTGAGTATAGGAAGGCTACTTATTTGTTTGAGTTAATTTTATATCCGGCCACTTTGCTGAAGTTGTTTATCACCAGTTCTCTGGTGGAGTTTTTTGGGTTGCTTACGTATACTATCGTATCATCTGCAAATAGTGATAATTTGATTTCTTTCTTTCCAATTTGTATCCCTTTGGCCTCCTTTTGTTGTCTAATTGCTCTAGTTAGAACTTCAAGTACTATATTGAAAAGATATGGAGAGAGAGGGCAGCCTTGTCTAGTCCCTGATTTTAGTGGGATTGCTTCAAGTTCCTCCCCATTTAGTTTGATGCTGGCTACTGGTTTGCTGTAAATTGCTTTTACTATATTTAGATATGGGCCTTGAATTCCTGATCTTCCCAAGACCTTTAGCATGAAAGGATTCTGAATTTTGTCAAATACTTTTTCCACATCTAATGAAATGACCATGCGGTTTTTTTCTTTGAGTTTGTTTATGTAGTGGATTACATTGATGGATTTTCGTTTATTGAACCATCCCTGAATCCCTGGAATGAAGGCCACTTGATCGTGGTGAATGATCATTTTGATGTGTTCTTGTATTTGGTTGGCAAGAATTTTATTGAGTATTTTTGCATCAATATTTATAAAGGAAATTGGTCTGAAGTTCCCTTTCTTTGTTGGATCTTTGTGTGGTTTTGGTATCAGAGAAATTGTGGCTTCATAGAACGAGTTGGGTAGTGTTTCTTCTGTTTCTATTTTGTGGAATAGTTTGAAGAGTATTGGTGTTAGGTCTTCTTTGAAGATCTGATAGAGTTCTTCACTAAAAACAATTGGTCCCGTGCATTTTTTGGTTGGGAGACTTTCAATGACCATTTCTATTTCTTTGGAGGTTATGGGACTGTTTAGATTGACTATCTGATCCTGATTTAACTTTGGTTAAACTGAAACACTACCTTGCTTTTGGCAAGATGACCATTTTTACTGTATTAATCCTGCCAATCCACGAGCATGAGAGATCTTTGCATCTTCTGAGGTTTTCTTCAATTTCTTTCTTCACAGACTTGAAGCAGTAATACTTGTCTTTATATGCACTTAAAAATGTTAATAGATAAGCCAGGCTCTTTTGCTATTGTCTCTGTATAAATAAAATAATAAGAAAAATCTGTTGCAAAAATGTGTGCTTAAAATCTCAAGTTGTAAATGTGGTGTGATGCATTTTCTTACATAGTATCACCGATAATTATATATAATTTGACTATGAATGAAAAGAAGAAATACACTTTTAGTCTTGTGGACAGATTGATGCAAGGTTCATCCTAGGCTAATAGTGAATCACCATTAAAAACCATCAAAACAAAACCTAAAGTACTGATCATACGCCCAAATTTAAAACAACTTCAGAATTTGTGTAGCTCTAGGTGTTTGCAGACTTCAACAGGAGATCAATACAAGGAGGCAAGAGGGCTTCTCATGTCAAGTATCGCATGTACATATGTGGTATTTAAAACAACAAGATTAAAATTTTAAATGCCAGTTTTGATTTTTTTAAATGCAACATTTTTGGATCCTATTTTTGGAAAATTTAAACATGTATTTATAGTGCTAGTAAAAACAGAACTTCTTTACTCCTTGTCTCCAATTTTTGGAAGTTTCAGGAAAGTAAATGTGAATCTTAGTTATACAGATAAATACAGATAAAGCATTCTCTCTCTCTCTCTCTCTCTCTCTCTCTCTCTCTCTCTCTCTCTCTTTCTCTCTCTCTCCCCTCTCTGTATGTGTGTGTCTCTTTCTGTGTCTCTGTCTCTTTTAGTCTCTGTCTCTATTAGTTTCTGTCTCTCTGTGTCTCTGTCTCTCTGTATGAGTGTCTCTCTGTATCAATCTCTGTCTCTTTTTGTCTCTCTCTGTCTCTCTATCTCAGTCTCTCTCTCTCTCTCTCTCTCTCTCTCTCTCTCTCTCTCTCTCACACACACACACACACACACACACACACACACAAACACACACACACACACACGAGGGAAACAGTTGTTTTCTTTTTTATTTCCCCTATGCAATCTGAAATTCACCTGAAGTTATATCAAGGGTTAACAACTGGACAGCAAGCATTTGTCCAGTAGATAGTGGCCCTGCTTCTTAAAGTCTTTCTTCACCTCCAACCACACAAAAAAGTCATTCAAAACCCAGGGACAATATTTTGGAGTGGCCTTAGATGAAAATTAGGGCAATTGAAAAGCAACCACCGATAATGACCCTTAAGCCTGCTTGACCTGTCATACATGTCTGGTTGCCTGGGTCTTCAAATGACTTCACTGTCTTATAGCCTTCAATTAAGCCCTGTTAATCCACTAACAAGAACATTGTATCACTATAACAGAAATTCTCTAACTCATTCAAATTACCCTAAGCTTATTTTAGACATTGAGATTATAAGCAGTCCTTAAGATGTCATCACCTTATTCAGGTGAATAAACCCATGCCTTTTGAAATCCTATATAGGCTTTTGTTTCTGTGATAGACAAATATTTTCTTGGGAGGACTTATTAAGAGCTAAAACATCAAATAAAATGTGGTCTTATTTCATACCTAGTAAATTTAGGGCTGTCTTTCATACATAAGTGGCTTCATATGCATTTACACATTTGTATATACCTTTATAGAAGTAAAAATGGGCTCAGACCCCAAAAACCATCTCATTGCAGAACAATGGGGCAAGACAGAGTCATTTGTCTTTGTTTGTCTATCTAAACATAGGTTTTCTTTTGCAAAGGCAGAACATTGCGACTGGAATGGACTCTAGAGTTGAGCTAATCAATACGTTTTATTTATATATGAGAAAAAGATTAAGGACAAGAGGGAAAGGGCCTTACAAAGTCAGGACTCAGTTTGTTTCATTACCCACAGTTTAGTTTTATTTTTCTCCTTCTGGGGAACTAATCATCTACTTTTTAGTTTTGGCAGTAACATCTTTTCTTTTTTAAGACATAATTTACATATCATCAAATCCACCTTTTTAAAGAATATGCTTCACCAGTATTTCGTAGCACAAAAATTCAGCAATTTTAATTCTCCCTTTCTTGCAGTTTCTAAAATTTTGATACCTACTTATCAGTATCCTACTTCCCCCAAAGTCCCAGTTAAGACTTATGAACAAAAGCTTCCACCAGAAGCACTGAGGGCCATAACGTGATGGTCTGTGTTCTTCATTTTGCTTAAATACATTTGTTACTTAATTAGTGTCATGAGAAAAAAGTGAGGTCAACAACTGTGATGTTGAATATCATTTAATAGGGAAGAAGCATAAAAAACACAAATAACACAGAGTGCTGTATCTGTGGAACAGTTTCAGTTTTTGGTAAAACTACTCTCTCTGAAATGTGTTCTCTTCATCTCTGCCAACTTAGAATTCCCCATCTTCACATTACCTCCATTTCTGTAGCTTCTCTCTTCTTGTAGTTAAGCATTAGTGAGCTGATTTAGAATTTTCAGTTTTATTTGTATATATTAAATGGGCTTCGTTTGGGCATTTCATACAATCATCTAAAACACTTCGATGACAGACTTTAATGTAAAACCCGACAATTTGAATCCACTAGAAGGAAATACAAGGGAAACAATTGAAGACACAGGTATACATTGATATTAATTTTTCTGGAAGAGGAAATAACACACACTGGCGTGTTTTATAAAAGAGTATCTTGGATAATAAAGTATATCTCATCCCATATAGCAAATCACTGCCCTGTCCCTCTGTAGTGTGAACAGGGCCTAGAGAATGGTCCAGGGAATGATGCCTCTCTTGATTTTCCCACCTGCTTTTTTTCTGGACTTAACAGCTCAGGTTCCAAGGCACATCTTCAATAGGTTGGCAACTATGTGTTTTGTGATGTTTCACTACCAGACTACATTTTGCTCATTCCTATCAGATGATTTCATGGCAGAACCAAAGACCTCCTCTGTTTATTTGCAGTCCCAGAGCTAGTAAGTATCTAAGTATATCCTCTTGGATCTGCCCTTCTAGGACACTGGACATACATTCAGGATCTACCAACTTCTCTGATGTTCGCAAGATATGGCTGTATCAGGCTTCTCCTTTTAGGGATTTTGAGCTTTAGAAATTGCTACAGTATACTTTACTATGGGCAGCAGATTTCTGCACTTCAAAATTCTTTTCCTTCCTGTCTGTCGGGCTTCTTAACAATTTCACCTGCCATCTTGCAAAATGAGAAAGCCATAAGAGCTATGTGCCAACAACAATGTTAAATTACTGTTTTAGTGAATTCACTGTAATTTTTTCTGTTCCAGGTGCCTGTAAAAAAATAGCCCAAAGAAAGTTCTCTGGAGCTGGATGTGGAGACACGTCCCTCTAGTCTTAACACAAAGAAGATGGAGACAGAGGGCTCAGGAAGAAAGCCATCCTCAACTACACACTCAATTTGAGGCCAGCCCCGCCTACACAAGAGACCCTGTCTCAAATAAATCTAAACTTACACAATATAATGGCAATAATAGGGAAGACTTGTGCATTAAAGTATTTACAATTTTTTTTTAAAAAATAAGAGACAAAAGACATTATCTGTTAGTTCATACTTTCAAATTTACTACATGATATAAAAAAAAATAGAGAAATCTGTACAGATGGGGTTGAGGATGTGCCTGGAATGGACCAAAGATGGAAGATTCAAATTCTGGATGTCATGACAAATTCTCTGACTAGAAGGCCTTATGTATTCAAATGCTCAGAATAATTATTTAATGGCACATTTAAATGTGTCTTCTCAACCTTACTAAAATACTAATTCTATTAAGCTATTTATGTAAAATTTGTAGAGCTCAACAAATTTACACAAAGTGCATAAGCAGTTTTGAAAGTTTCTGTAGAACATGAAACTAATGCAATACGATTGTAGGTAATGAGCCTAGACTCACTCCACCTATAGCAGACAGTCTTCCCATGTGAGCCCCTATGTTGTGAAGAGGTTATGACTTCCCTTCAGGTTCAGTAGAAGATGCAATGGCAGACTTCAGACTCTGAAAAGCATACAGGGATGCAGGTGCTGGAATGAATGTAGTGAAGCTGGATTCTTAGAGTAAACAGACATTTTAAGTTGGGTGAACAGAAGTGGAAGGAACATCAGAATCAACTTGCTGAGGACAACCTTGTTTCTAGAAATACAGGTGTTGCTATGTCAAAGAGCTACCACACAGTGGCAGTGTTTTAGAGCATAACTAAAGTTAACAATTATATTCAAAAGTCCCCAGTTCAGTCTTTAAAAAAATACGGGATAGACTGTTCAGCAAAACACTGACCAGAAGCAGAACCTCACGTGTAGACAGAAACACTTGTATGAGGTTTACTTTTCTTTGATAAAATTTCAAACAAGTATGCAATGGAACAAGTAGATACTCATTTATCTTAAAAAAATTAAAATATAGAATCACAAACATCTGTAATTAACACTGTACCATAAGCATCTTTAGTCGGCTATCAGGGAAACCAGGTGCACATCAATAGTTTTATCTTGTAAATATAGATCACATTTAACAGTAATGATATCTTTAGACATTGCACACACATAGGATTTGAGAGAGAAAAATCCAAGAGAGGTAGATGTCACAGAATAAGAATGAGAACACTTCCATTTGCATTTATGTTAATGATAATGACCCAGGTTTCACCTGGAGACTGTGCTAGTCGAGAAACTAAGCTGCAAGTCCCTGAAGTGAGAGTAGAGCTTGTAGTGGTCATAGTGTACTGGAAAGACAATCATCGGAGTTTAGTGTCTGTCAATGAAGAGGAGCCCAGACAAATACTCAAAGAGAAGGAGCAGAGGAGCGGTTAACAGACATGTTTTCGTTTCAAGTCTGAAATGCTGCCTCCAGTCAACTCAGTCCCTCATTAGACTGTATTGATTTTCCCTTCCTAGCCAGAGGATAGTCAGAGGATAATCGAATCCTCTTTGAGAAAGACAACATCATTCAAAGCCTGTGCAATATTTTAAACGTTATGTCTGGGACTCCATCAAAACTTACAAGGCTTAACAAAAATAAGAACAAGATGAGAAAAGGGGAAAAGATGGGCAATGGGCACACATACAATCTGGATAATGAATTTGTCAGATGACCTTGAAATTAATTGGAATACTTAAGAAAGGGAAAGTGCAAGGTGGAGATAAGTTTAGCAAGAGACTGGAATCTTTAAATAAGGAATAAGATTAAAAATCAGGGGGGGCGATAGAGAGACAGAGACATAGAGAGAGAGAGACATAGAGAGAAAGAAAGAGAGAGAGAGAGAGAGAGACAGACAGACAGACAGACAGACAGACAGACAGACAGACAGACAGAAAGAAAGGTTTATTAGGAATTATTGGAAGCCCATATGGGAAGAGTACACAGAGATAGCAAATTTAAAGAAGTAACAACACGCACATACCTACTTGCCTCTTCTGAGAGGAACAATATGTATTTCAGTCACAGATGTAAGTCATTATTTTCTAATGACCAAATAGGTAATTTCTCAAAAAGAAAGTCCAAATAACCAAGTTTTTTTTGTAAACATTTCTCATTAAAATCAATGACTGTTGCAGGATTTTTTTTCTCAGAAATTTGAATTTAATTGTGATATGGGACAATTTCATATTCTGTATTATGAAGATACAGTTTAAGGTCATGTCATAGAAAGGAATTTGCTCATACAGTCATTTCTAGTGTAGCACACATATACACTATTAATGGTTTGTTTATTCTGAGTTAAAATATTTCTTGCCAAGATGCCCCTGGTACAAAGTTAATACTGGCAGAAAACGGACAGACCCTCTTTCTTTTTTTTTTTTTTTTCGTTGTACATTTTTTTAATTTATTTTATTTTATTTTATTTTTTTAATTTACATTCCAAATCACTTCCCCTTTCCCGTTTCCTCCCTCCCCGAAAGTCCCATAAGCCCCCTTCCCTCCCTCTTTTCTCCATTCAACCCCCTCTCGTTCCTCTGTCCTGGCGTTCCCCTACATCCAGTCTTTCCAGGACCAGGGGTCTCTCCTTCCATCTTCTTAGAAATCTATTGATATGCGGATTGTGTCTAGGGTATTCCGAGATTCTGGGTCAATATCCCCTTATCAGTGACTGCATACCATGTGTGTTCTTTTGTGATTGGGTTACCTCACTAAGGATGATATTTTCAAGATCTGACCATTTGCCTAGGAATTTCGTGAATTCATTGTTTTTAATTGCAGAGTAGTATTCCATTGTGTAGATATACCACATCTTCTGAATCCATTCCTCCGTTGAGGGACATCTGGGTTCTTTCCAGCTTCTGGCTATTATAAATAAGGCTGCTATGAACATAGTGGAGCATGTGTCCTTATTGCAGTCCGGTAAAGTCTCTGGGTATATGCCCAGGAGTGGTATAGCCGGATCCTCCGGGAGTGTCATGCCCAGTTTTCTGAGGAACCACCAGACTGCTTTCCAGAGTGGTTGTACCAGCCTGCAATTCCACCAGCAGTGGAGGAGTTTTCAGGATTTTTGATCACACTGTGAACCCTGAGATTGTGTTATTTACTTGGGAAACAAAACAAAACAAAACAAAAGTGTTTCTAGTTGAATGGTTCAGCCTTTAGCACATGCCTTTAAACCCCAAACTGAAACTAAAGTTAGTTTGTAGAAGGAAGCACATGTGTTTTAAGTGGCAGGATTTTCTGATGAATCAGAGAAAGATTTGACGGAGCAGCATTGCCCAAGAGCGAAGAAAGGGAAGGTACTTAAGAGAGCAGTACAGAGAAAGAGAGGGGAGGCAGTGCAGAAGAAGTGAGGAGGCAGGTTTACTGAGAAAATCTTATAGAGACAAGTTAAAGAAAGAACAATCTAGACACAGGAAAAAACAGAACAAGCCAGAGAATGAGAAGGAGCTAGAAAATTGAAACACATTGCCAAGAGACCAAGCAGAACAATTCATGAGAGGCTGAGAGAGAATCCACATTGAATCAGTAAGCTTGGAAAGGAGGTTAGAGCCAGAACAGCAGAGCTGAACCAGTCAGGACAAAATCAGAAAGAACTAGGAATGGAAGAGCTTAATCAGCAGTAAGTCTCAGAGGCTGAAGACATTCTCGGCCTAACACAAAGGCAAGAAACTTCCTGGACTCAGCCTAGGTTAGCAGATTAAGACAGTAAGCCTCAGAGAGGCCAATTACTTCATGAGAATAAAATACTGTTACAAAAGTCATAATTCTTCAGAAATAACTATGATAAAAATTATTTGCACATAGATAAACTATAAAGTTGAAAGAAACAGAGGGTAGAAGATACCGGGTTGAACTTGAATTTTATGATGCTGTAATTCTTCTATTTTGAATATTCTAAATAGAAACCTAAGCAAAATGTGCCATGGTATCTTGCTGTACCATTCACAAAAGCCAAAACTGGAAACAAAGTGTGTTTATCAGCACAGTAATGGTTGTACAAACTGGAAACTATTTAAGTATCCAATTACTATGAAAGGAAAAGTAAACAACAAATATCAATTCTGTGAAATAATATGAATTAATTTCTTAAGTAAAACTGAAGACACAAAATCAAAACATTATAAACTGTGTTCATTCATGGATGCCAGGTTCAACATCAAACCAAAAGTATCTATGGTGTAAAGAACCTGAAAATTAGTTACCTTTAAAGAGAGATGGCGCTACTTAAAGCTGGTGCTATGAGGTATGGTAGTAATAATAGTGTCCTGACTATTTTATTTTTACTATTATTATTAATTTTATTGACAACAAATTTTTATTCAATACATTCTAAGGTTTTCCCTTCCTCAATGCCTCCTATATCTTCCTACTTTTCCATCCACCCAAATCAAACTCCTTTCTCTCACTAGAATATAAACATGATTTAAAAAAAAATGCATTGGGAATAAAATATAATGAGATGAAATCAAAACAGTCAGACCAGAATCGTACAGAACAAAAAAAGAGCCAGTGAAAAAGCCCAGCAAACACTCGACAGACACCGGGACCTGATTTTACTGGAGTGATAGTTAACACAAATAATTTTCCTTTGTAAAAATTCATTAAAGTAATACATTCTTCCTTTCAATTTCATGTATTTGTACTTGATGTTATCAATTCATTTATCTTTTAAGTCATAATGTAATTCTACTGGACTCTCATTAATCACGGGCTTGTTCCTTTCCTTGTGGTATATCTACACAATGGAATACTACTCTGCAATTAAAAACAATGAACTCACGAAATTCCTAGGCAAATGGTCAGATCTTGAAAATATCATCCTTAGTGAGGTAACCCAATCACAAAAGAACACACATGGTATGCAGTCACTGATAAGGGGATATTGACCCAGAATCTCGGAATACCCTAGACACAATCCGCATATCAATAGATTTCTAAGAAGATGGAAGGAGAGACCCCTGGTCCTGGAAAGACTGGATGTAGGGGAACGCCAGGACAGAGGAACGAGAGGGGGTTGAATGGAGAAAAGAGGGAGGGAAGGGGGCTTATGGGACTTTCAGGGAGGGAGGAAACGGGAAAGGGGAAGTGATTTGGAATGTAAATTTAAAAAATAAAATAAAATAAATAAATAAAAAAAATAAAATAAAAAAAATAGTCATAGTTAAATAGGAGAATGTGCCTAAGTTTAAGGTCACATGTTGGTATTTATGCAAAGAGGGCTTTGAAAATAGGTTGCCTGAGCCTGGACACATAGTTGTGCAGTTATTTTATCTGTGACCACGGCAACCTTCTTCAGCCTCATTTGCTGGGAAAAAAGTAGAATATTATCAAACACTTCATCACAAGAGAGTCTGAAGTAGAAAAAAATGAACTAACTAGGGACTTCGTGCATTGTGGGTACTTCATAAACATCGATTGCTATTAATGACTGAGATTCCCAGATTTGGCTTCCGGGTTCACTACTGTATGGGCTGGATGGCAGTCTTCAAGTCTCACTGTGAGCTCTTGTAAACTTCAACAATCAAAATAATTCATTAACTTTGGGCAATTTCCCCGGGCGGTGGTGGCGCATGCCTTTAATCCTAGCACTTGGGAGGCAGAGGCAGGCGGATTTCTGAGTTTGAGGCCAGCCTGGTCTACAGAGCGAGTTCCAGGACAGCCAGGGCTATACAGAGAAACCCTGTCTCGAAAAACCAAAAAAAAAAAAAAAAACCTTTGGGCAATTTCTGAGGATTCAATAGGATGATACATAAGAAAATATATAACAAAACTGTAAATATAGAAGGAATATATCTGGATATATGTAGGGAAAAACTAATACAAACATGAAGCTTGAATTAAAAGAAAGATATAGTAAATCCATTATCTGACAGTTTGGTAAATATTGTATATGACTGTCTTATGTTTTCTGATAATGTCTGTGTTACTTGCCAGAAAAAATATATGGTGGAAAATATGATGAAAGAGTACACACAATAAAAATTACACAAAATGTCATAATAAAATATCAAGATCACAAAATATGTTGTTTGCATTTAAAAACAGCATCCTGTCAGCAAGCACTTCTTGGCACCCGCAATAGTGTCTGGATTTGGTGTCTGTAGATGGGATGAATCCCCAGGTGGGGCAGTCTCTGGATGGCCTTTCCTTCAGTCTCTGCTCCACACATTGTCTCTGTATTTCCTCCCATGAGTATTTTGTTCCCCCTCCTAAGAAGGACTGAAGCATCCACACTTTGGTCTTCATCTTGAGATTCATGTGGTCTGTGAATTGTATCTTGAGAGCCTGATGCAGCTGTCTCCAGACTGGCTCAAGCAGAGCCTGACAAATACAGATACAGATGCTCACAGCCAACCATTGGACTGATCACTGAGTCCCCAATGGAGGAGTTAGGGAAAGAACTGAAGGAACTTAAGGGATTTGCAACCCCATAGGAAGAAGAACGATAATAACTAACCAACCCTCCAAGAGCTCTGAGGGACTAAACCCACAGCCAAAGAGTACACATGGAGTTACCCGTGGCTCCAGCCACATATGTAGCAGAGGATGGCCTTGTCGGACATCATTGGGAGGAGAGGCCCTTGGTCCTATGAAGGCTCGATGCCCCAGTGTGCAGGAATGCCAGGGTGGGGAAGCAGGAGTGGGTGGGTGGAAGAGCACCCTTATAGAGGCAGGTAGAGGGGGCATGGGATAGGGGGGTTTTCAGAGGGGAGACCTGGAAAGGGGATAACATATGAAATGTAAATAAATAAAATATGCAATAAAAAATAAATAAAAATAAAAAAATCTCTAGTTGAAACAACCAGAGATTGGTTAAGGTTTTGTAATTGAAAATATTACTTTTTTTCCCCCTGGAATAAACTATTTTTTCTGTTTTTTAACATTTAATTTTTTTTTACTTATTCATTTTATTCACCATCCACTCCAAAAATCCTTCCCCTCTCCCCTCTCCTTCTCTTCTTAGCAGTGAAATTGGTCTGAAATTCTCTTTCATTGTTGAGTCTTTATGTGGTTTAAGTTTCAGAGTGACTGTGGCCTTATAGAATGAGTTTGGCAATGTTCCTCCTTTTCCTATCTCATGAAAGAGTTTGAAGAGTGTTGGAATTAGCTCTTCTTTGAAAGTCTGATAGAATTCTGAACTAAACTTTTTTTTTAAGGGGGGAACAGGAGACTTTTAATGACTGCTTCTATTTCTTTAGGGGTTATTGGGTTGTCTAAATAGTTTATTTGATCTTAGTTTAATTTAGGTATGTGGAACTGTCTAGAAAATCATCCATTTCATTAAGATGTCAAATTTTTGTGAAGCATTAATTTTGAAATAAGACCAAAAATTTCTTTGAATTCCCTCAATGCAAGATGTTATTTCTCCCTTTCCATTACTGATTTTGTTTATTTGGATATTCTTTCTCTGACTCTTGATAAATTTGGTAAAAAGTTTGCGTATCTTACTGCTTTTCTCAAAGAAATGGCCCTTGGTTTCATTGATTCTTTGTATTCTTTCTTTTTGTTGTTGCTGTTTTTGTTTCCAACTGATTGATTTCAACCCTGATTTTGATTATTCCCTGCCTTCTTCTCTTCTTTGGTGTGATTGCTTCTTTGTTTACTAGGGTTTTCAGGTATACTTTTAAATTGCTCCTGTGAGAATTTTCTTTTCTTTATGCAGGCACTTAATGCTATGCACTTTCTTCTTAGCACTGCTTTCTTTGTGTCCCATAAATTCCCGTATGTTGTGCCTTCACTTTCACTTAATTCTGGAAAACATGTAATTTCTTTATTTTTCCCTGACCCAGAGATCTTTGAGTAGAGAGTTGTTCAATTTCCACCAGTGTGTAGGTTTCCCAGTGTTTCTGTTGTTATTGAAGTTCAGCTTTAATCCATGGTGGTCTGATGAGATACAATATGCTATTTCAATTTTCTTGCAACTGTTGAGGCTTGCTTTGTGACCTACTATATGCACAATTTTGGAGAACAATCCATAAAGTGCTGAGAAGAATGTGCATTCTTTTGTGTTTGGGTGAAATATTCTATAGATGTCTCTTAGTTTCATTGTTTCTCTACTGAGTTTTTCTCTGGACTTCCTGTCATTTGGTGAGAACAGAGTATTGAAATCTCCCACTATTAATGTGTTCAGTTAGGTATGTGATTTAAACTTTAGCAATGTTTATATTACATATGTGTGGGCCCTGTGTTTGGAGCATAGATATTCAAAATTTAGACATCATCTTGTTCAATTATTCCTTTGATGAGTATGAAGTGTCCTTTCCCATATCTTGATTATTGTTCATTGAAAGTCTATTTTATTGATATTAGGATGTCTACTCTAGCTTGCTTCTTGGGTCTTTTTGCTTGGAAAACTTTTTTTCCAGCCCTTTATTCTGAGGTAATGTCTGTTTTTATAGCTGAGGAGTGTTTCTTGTATGCGCAGAATAATGGATCTTATTTTCAAATCCATTCTGTTAGACTATTTCTTTTTATTGGAGATTGAGTCCATTGATGTTGACAGAAATTAATGACCAGTAATTGTTATTTCTTGTTATTTTGATATTGGTGTTAGTGTGTGTGAGTTTGTTTGCTTGTGTGCATGTGTGTATTTGAGTGTCTGAGTTTTTGTGTGATTTCTTTGGTTTTGCTCATATGAAATTGCTTATTTCCTGTGTTTTCTTAGATGTAGTTATCCTACTTGGGTTTCAGCTTTCCTTCTGTGTTTTCTCTAGGGCTGGATATGTGGATAGATATTGTTTGAAGGATAAGCAGGCTGAGAAAGATGTAAGAGAAATGATACCCTTCACGATAGCCACAAACCATATAAAGTATCTTGGTGTGACTCTAACCAAACAAGTGAAAGATCTGTATGACAAGAACTTCAAGTCACTGAAGAAAGAAATTGAAGAAGACCTCAGAAGATGGAAAAATCTGCCATGCTCATGGATTGGCAGGATTAATATAGTAAAAATGACCATGTTGCCAAAAGCAATATACAGAATCAATGCAACCCCATCAAAATCCCAACTCAATTCTTCATAGAGTTAGAAAGAGCAATTCAAAAATTCATCTGGAATAACAGAAAACCCAGAATAGCTAAAACTATTCTCAAGAGTAAAAGAACCTCTGGGGGAATCAGTATCCAGGACTTCAAGCTGTACTACAGGGCAATAGTGTTAAAAACTGCATGGTATTGGTACAGTGACAGGCATGTAGATCAATGGAACAGAATTGAAGATCCAGAAATGAATCCACACTCCTATGATCACTTGATCTTTGACAAAGGAGCTAAAACCATCCAGTGGAAAAAAGATAGCCTTTTCAACAAATGGTGCTGGCTCAACTGGAGGTCAACATGCAGAAAAATGCAAATTGACTCATTCTTATCTCCTTGCACTAAGCTCAGTTCCAAGTGAATCAAAGACCTCCACATAAAACCAGACACACTGAAACTAATAGAAAGGAAACTAGGGAAGAACCTTGAACATATGGGCACAGGGGAGATTTTCCTGAGTAGAACTCCAATAGCTTATGCTCTAAGATCAAGAATTGACAAATGGTACCTCATTAAATTACAAAGTTTTTTCAAGGCAAAAGACACAGTCAAAAAGACAAAGCGGCAGCCAACTAACTGGGAAATGATCTTTACCAACCCTCCATCCGACAGTGGGCTAATATCCAATATATACAAAGAACTCAAGAAGTTAAACTCCAGAGAGGCAAGTAACCCTATTAAAAAATGGGGTACAGAGCTAAACAAAGAGTTCTCACCTGAAGAATATCTAATGGCTGAGAAGCACATAAGAGATGTTCATCATCCTTAGTCATTAGGGAAATGCAAATCAAAACAACCCTGAGATTCCATCTCATACCAGTCAGAATGGCCAAGATCAAAAACACAGGAGACAGCAGTTGTTGGAGAGGATGTAGAGAAAGAAGAACATTCCTCCACTGCTGGTGGATTGCAAGCTGGTACAACCACTCTGGAAAGCAGTCTGGCCGTTCCTCAGAAAACTGGGCATGACACCCCAGGAGGATCCTGTTATACCACTCCTGGGCATATACCCAGAGGCTTCCCCTGCATGCAATAAGGACACATGCTCCACTATGTTCATAGCAGCCTTATTTATAATAGCCAGAAGCTGGAAAGAACCCAGATGTCTCTCAATGGAGGAATGGATTCAGAAGATGTGGTATATTCACACAATGGAATACTACTCTGCAATTAAAAACAATGAACTCACGAAATTCCTAGACAAATGGTCAGAACTTGAAAATATCATCCTTAGTGAGGTAACCCAATCACAAAGGAACACACATGGTATGCAGTCACTGATAAGGGGATATTAACCCTGAATCTCGGAATACCCAAGACACAATTCACATATCAATAGATTTCCAAGAAGATGGAAGGAGAGACCCCTGGTCCTGGAAAGACTGGATGTTTGAGAATACCAGGACAGTGAAGCGAGAGGGGGTTGAATGGGGAAAAGAGGGAGGGAAAGGGGCTTATGGGACTTTCGGGGAGGGAGGAAACGGGAAAGGGGAAATGATTTTGAATGCAAATAAAAAAAACCTTAGAAAATAAATAAATAAATAAATAAATCGGTCTATAAGCTTTGCTTTAAAAAAAAGAATTTCTGTTGTGAAGTTGGGTGTAATTCTGATAGGTCTGCCTTTTTATTTTACCTGGCCTTTTCCACTTACTGTTCTTAATATACTTTATTTGTTCTATAGATTTTCCATTTTGAATATTATATGCCAGGGGATTTTCTGGTCCAGTCTAATTGGTATTCTATAAGTTTCTTATATGTTTATAAGCATCTCTTTCTTTAAGTTGAGAAAGATTTCTTCTATGATTTTGTTGAGAATATTTTCAGGGCCTTAGGGCTGAAACTATTTACCTTCAGCGAGTCCTATTGTTTTAGTTTGGGTCTTTGAGTATTCCAGATTTCCTGGATTTTTTTTGTGTGTCAGGATTTTTTTGCTTAATATTTTCTTTGACTAACGTATTGATTTTTTTCTCTCTTCTATTTCCTGTATTCTGCTGGTGATGCTTGCATTTGTCTTTCCTGTTATCTTCCCTAGGTTTTTCATCTCCATGACTTCCTCAGTTTGTGTTTTCTATATTGCTGCTATTTCCACATTCAGGTTTTGGACAGTTTATTTACTTCCTTCACCTATTTAATTGTATTTTCCTGTATATCTTTAAGGGATTTGTTTCATCTTTAAAGACATCTATCTGCATGTGTGTATTTTCCTGTATTTCTTTAAGGGATTTATTAATTTCCTTTTTAAATACATCTATCAGCTTTATAGGTTGGATTTAAGGTCATTTTCTTGAATTTTGGTTGTATTAGAATATCCAGGGCTTATTGTAATGGAGTATCTGTTCTTTGGAGTTGTCATATTGTCCTGGCTCTTGTTAAGTGTGTTCTTATGAGGGTATTTAGCCATTGAGATGGTTTTGGTCCCTGAATGTTTGTCTTGTAATAGGTATTAGAAGGGGATTAGCCTTGATAGCCCTGGTGTGGAGGGCTTCTGATGGACATCCTTGGGGTGTATGGTTTTGGACCTGGATTTCTGTATGTTTCAGGAGCCTCAAGTCTGATGAAGGTAGGCAGAGGGGTGGCATGAAAATTGAGGTCACCCTGGGATGACAGACTGCTTGGAGCACCTTGGCTTAATACAGAAAGTATTAGACCTGAGAGCATGGAGAGAGCTTTATTTTTAATTTTCTAGTTTGATGAACTCTATTTAGGTCTCAAGATACAATTAGATTTGAGAATATGATGGATGCAGAGAAAATATGATGGATGCAGAGATACTTACTCATGCTGACTGAGGAAGAAGTGCTAGTACACAGAGGTGGATGCTAGCAGCCAACCATTGGACTGGATGCAGGGTCCCAGATGGAGGAGTTGGAGAAGGAACTAAAGGAGCTGAGGGGGTTTGCACCCTCATGAGGGGAACAATATTGTCAACCAGGCAGAACCCCTAGAGCTCCCAGGGACTGGACCACTAGCCAAAGAGTACACATGGAGCGACCCATGGCTCCAGCCATATACGTAGCAGAGGATGTCCTTGTTAGACATCAACTGGAGGAGCGGTCCTTGGGCCTGAGGGGATTTGGCGCCCCAATGTAGGGGAATGCCAGGGCGGGAAGAAAAGAGTGTGTTGGTGGGTGGGGGAGGAGCATGGGATAGAGGGTTTCCAGAAGGGGAGACGTGGAAAGGGGATATTTTAAATGTAAATAACGAAAATATCAACTAAAAGAAAAACAAAGAAGAAAGAAAATAGACAAAACCTTACACAAAGAACCACACTTCTGAGAGAGGAAGAAATAGTCTTCCCCAGGGAAAAGCACACCAATCAGCTATTGAATACAAAATGGTCAGCCCCCAAAACTTCCAAACAAGTAACATTGTAGAGACTGAGAAACCTACATTTAGGAATATATATCTATATACATATATGCAAGCAATAAAAATTAATAAAAAAAGGGGGCGTGAACCTGAAATAGAGCAAGTAGAGGTATATGGGAGTGTTTGGAGAGAGAGAAAAGGGAATGGAGAAATTATGTCATTTATAATAGAATCTCAAAAGAAAATAGAAATAATAAAAAATAGCAAAAGACAGTAATTCTTTTCAAAGAACCTGAAAAGCAAGTGTTGCCACTCTGATATTGCTAGACTTTAAAGTTTGAACACTTGTTGCATGTCTTCTTTGTGGTATCAAAGTTTGTGATGAAAATAAGTTGAAATGTATTTATGTACATAACGTCTAACCCAGAAGTTCTATAATAATACTCATATTATATAAAATGAAACATATTCATGTGATATTACTTGTAATAAAAATAAAGGAAAAGCAAAAATAAATTAAAAAAATAAACGCTAGTAGTTTCCAGGATTTCCAATTGTCCCTGACAGCACAGGATGCCATAATTGATGGAAATTGAGTTTTTACTTGCTACATACAAAGCTTACAATAATTCAAATTATTTGCAACAATCTTTTTATTTTATATATATATATATATATATATATATATATATATATATATATATATGGGAAAATATATATGAGGAAAAAATAACCACAAAAGTATGGCTCTATGCCTAAATCCGCTAGAAATTGCCTTTCTCCAGAACATGTTATATTACTCTTTTCTTATTCAAAACTCAAATACCTCCTTTCAAAATGAGTGAGGTTCATTATAACGTGCTACCTGCAGCTCAGAGATAATATGATAGACTGAAGAACAGGTGTGTCTCTTTTTCAAAGGCAACACATTAATTCAATGCAAAAAAATCTGAAACACAATTGATATGCAAACACTGGTGATTCATAGACAATTAAGAAAGACACAGTCCTGAGATGTTCTGGAAATATAGAATACAGCATGTCAACATAGACAAAACAGTCAAATACCAGGTGTCCTGTGCTATGCAGACCAGAGCCACCAACAGAGCAGGGCTTCGTAGCTCCGATTTTTTTATGGTGGTCTGCAAAATCTGTTGGTTTCAAATATCAGGTATTGATATAGAAACTACATGCAGAAATTGAGTATTTTTGAAAACATGATGTGCTATTAAAGTTTTGGCATAAAAGCTAAATTCCTTGCAAAATGATTTAGAAGGAAGATTTGTTTAATATAAAGCTATTTTCTTTAAAACTCATTATTGATTGTAGACAAGGTGCTACAGGCGTTTTGCAGCTGAGGAAGAAGGGTGCGGTCAGTTAAGGTCAGATGGGAATACATAGCAATTCTTTGCTTCAAAAACAAACAAAACAATAGAGATTAAGTAAATAAACCCTATGTGTGATTTTATATGCTTTTATTATGATGGTACAACACAAGGATAATCAGTAGATATCTTATAATTTACATGTGTTAGTGTATGATTCATATCAGTTCTCCTAGCCAGAAAAATACACTAACATTATTGTTACTTGACATGTGTGATGCACAGTAAAGTTTAATTATAATAGATTGCTACTGAACTATTTTTCTATGTAAATTCTGTCTGATCTGTAAGAATCTGACACTACTAATATGTTTTTAACTCCCAAGTGAGGGCAGAATGCAGCTCAGCCCATTTATTGTGGTCTTTGTTATTAAACCTTATTTATTTATTTATTATTGGATATTTTCTTTATTTACATTTCAAATGTTTTCCCCTTTCCAAGTCTCCCCTTCAGAAATCCCCATCCCATTTTCCCTTCCCCTGCCTCTAAGAGAGTGCACCCCCCCTACCCACCCACCCCTGTCTTCCCTCCCTTGCATTCCCCTACACTGGGGCATCAAATACCCTCTGGACCAAGGGCCTCTCCTCCCACTGATATCCAACAAGGACATCCTCTGCCACATATGCTGTCAGAGCCATGGATCCCTCCATGTCTATTCTTTGGTTGGTGGTCTCTTCACTGGGAGTTCCAGGGAATCTGTCCTATTGATACTGTTGCTCCCTCCATGAGGTTGCAAACCCCTTCAGCTCCTTCAGTCCCTTCTCCAACTCCTCCATCAGGGACCCCCACGCTCTGTCTAATGGTTGCCTACAAGCATCCTCCTCTGTATTTGTCAGGCTCTGGCAGAGCCTCTCAGGAGACAGATGAATATCTAAATAAAAGTAATTCATGTTGCCAGTTTACTTGGCTATTGTGATTCCTATAGTCATCGTTCTTTCTGGTAAAACAATGAATAATTAATCAGTGGTACAAATTAATGTGCTTAGTTTAGAAGTTAGGAGACACATAGGAGATATTTCTTATTTTAGATTTTAGACTTTTTATTTATTTAACAGTCATATTATATTGGAATTGGAAGATATGATTCAAAGCATTATGTGGAGAACAATCTATGTATTCTCCTTAATTGTTAACTCTTGCTTAAGGTATTAATTTTGTTGTGACTTCATGGATATAGCTTCTTGATATTTTTAGAAGATACAGTTTCACAGCAAACATCCTCTTCCTGTCATTCTTACATTCTTTTTTATTGTTTTTTTATTTATTTACAGTTCAAATGTTGTCCCCTTTCCCAGTTTCCCCTCTACAATTCCCCTATCCCATTCCCCCACCCCCTGCCTATATGAGGGTACTAACCCACCCACCCACCCATTTACCCATTCTGCCTCACTGCCCTAGCATCCCCCTAAGCTGGGGCATTGAGCCTCCACAGGACCAAGGGTGCCCCCTCCCATTTTGCCAGCTAAGGCAATCCTCTGCTACACATACAGTTGGAGCCATTGGCTCCTCTTTGGTTGGTGGTATGGTCCCTGGGAGCTCTGAGGGATCTAGTGGGTTGATATCCTTCCTCTAACCCTTCCATTGGGGTCCCCAAGCCAGTCTGATGGTTGGCTGAGAGCATTCGCATCTGTATTGGACAGGGGCTAGCAGACCTCTTGGGACAGCTGTACCAGGCTCCTGTCAGCAAGCACTTCTTGGCATCAGCAATAGTGTTTGGGTTTGTTGTCTGCAGATGGAAATGGATCCCTGGGGTGGAGGGCAGTCTCTGGATGGACTTTCTTTTAGTCTCTGCTTCACTCTTTGTCCCTGAATTTCCTTTAGACGGGAGCAATTCTAGGTTGAAAGTTTGGGGATGGGTGGGTGGCCCCAATTTACATCTTTTCTACCCTGTCTTCCACAATGATCCTTGAGCATTAGGTATGAGCATTATGTTGTGAATTATTAGTCAGGATAGGACTCACAGCTTTGCATTTTTATTTGTTTTATGTAATGGAAGTTTCCTTGATGGAAGGTGAAAACTGAACTTAGCTGTGGGTATAAACATCAATATTTAGAATGTAGGTAAGCATTGTGATGTTTTAGAAAAGTAGTGGTTGAAGATTCTCCTCCAAAGTCCAAGATGTCACTAGGCCTTGGAAGTTGCCTAGGTTCCAGATATCACATATTTCTCTCTTTTTGAGTGTGTCTTCAGACCAAGTAGACAGCTATTGGCTTCTTCCAAAGTATGAGTGAAGCTACTGTGTCTTTAGGGTTATCATGCCATGCTGGTTGTTGTTGCTTATAAGTATCATATCTTGGTAAGATCTGTTGGTTCCTTCTGCCCTTTGAAAGCTTGCAAGGTGACATGTGGCATCATGAAAGCTAGTATAGTCTTCAGGGAAGAAATTTCAGGTCAGATCTAGCCCAGGGCCCTTTTGGGCCTTGTGTCTGAAGTCCATCTTTTCTTCAGCAATATGAACTTATACTACACCTTTGGAGTACAACCATGCACAAAAGCAACTATTTTGTAAATGTAATATTTTTCCCTTTCAGGAGTCTCTTGGACAACCCCAATCAACAATTCAAAAGAAGACTTCTCATGCATTATTTTTACTTGTTTTTTGGTTTGTTTATTGTTGTTGTTGTTTTAGAGTTATAATTATGTCTCCTTTCTTTTTCTCCCTCCAAATTCTTCCATATACCCATCTTCAAATTCATAGCCCCTTTTTTTCACCAAGTATGTATGTATGTATACTCTTCTCAGTATGTTTAATGTTACTTGTATGTATGCTTTCCACACTGATCGTTTGGCACTGGGCAAACAATTAGCTCTCTCTTCCCTAGAGAAGACCATCTTTCCCACACTCAGCTTTCTGTGGTTGCCCGTAGCTCATTGTGTAGGGTTGAAACTTAATAGGGTTTTTCAAGTTCAATTTTGAATGTTGATTGATCATCTTTCTTCAGCTCCTCTCTGGGCATTCATGCTGGTGAGAAGTGATGGGTGGGTATAGCTTCTGATATTACAAGGAGATACAGTCTCATAGCAAACTCTCTTATACTCTGACACTTAGAGTCTTTCTGCCCCTTCCATAATGTACTCTAAGGCTTTAGGTGTAAGAATGTCCTATTAATGTATCCAATTGGACTGGGATCCACAACTCGGCAGGTTGATAGGTTGTGACTTTCTGTAGTGACCTTCATCTATTACAAAGAAAGGGCTCCTTGATTAGGAGTAAAGACCACATTTATCTATGAATATAATGACAAATATTTATAGATTATTATTACAGATTATGCTGGTCTAGTTAATTGGAGGTTTCAGATTCTCATTCACTAACCATGAATTTGCTATCAATGATAACAATCTAGTTATCTAGATTTTCAGTACCAAGCATATGTTCCTTTTGTCGAGTGGGTCTTGAGTCCAATAGAGACCTGTTGGCTACCACCAAGGTAGGAAGATCACTACTGAGCCTTTATAGATATCATACTGCCATGCTGTTTAATGATGTTCAAAGGCATCATAGAAAGGGAGGATTACTAGTTCCCTCCCTCCTTTGGAGTCTTTCATGCTTTTTTTTTTTGTACATCAATGAGAAGAGATCCTGCAAAAGGTTTTCTCAAGGATACATTCTTAAGACTGAAGTTTCTTTCATTTGTGTTAGGCAGCAGAACTCATGGGGACTTCTTTTAGGTGAAACAATTTGAACGAACTATTATGGTCTGCATATGAAAAGTCCTCACAAGCACATGTCTTCACGTCTTGGTTTCCATCTGGCAGGTGCTATTTGGGGAAGTTGTAGAATTAGGATCTTTCTGTCATTCTCTCTCCTTTTTGTTTTCCTGTGAGGTGAACATCTTTGCACCACAACATCCTTGTATCAGGCTGGTCTTCCATGACCAACATGAACAGAAGCACAGGAGCCAGCCAACTTGGTCAGAAATATGCTAAGCCATGACCCATCTTTCCTTAGTTGCATATGCCTGTCATTTTTCATGGGGATAAAAATTTGATTCACCAAGTTAACTTTAAAACTATATTGAATTTCAGTATTACAAAAAGATCATACAAAAGGCAGAATTAGAAAGGTTATCTTGGTCCTGTTATCTCTGATGCCTGGCACAAATAACTTACAAAGAGAGGGCTTACAAGATAAAAGAGAAACTTATTTATTTGATGGACAGTAAATATAGCTTTTTCTGCCTTCTGATATCCATCAGCTAATAATGATGGCTGTGATGAACACATAAATACTAAACCAATGCAATTTAAACTATGTTTTGTCGTCCGAACCTAGCATCCTACTCCTTGCCTTATGGCTGCTGGATGTTGAATCATAAGATCTGCATTTTCAGAACAGCTTAGAGGAAAACAATTAATAAAAATATATCAAATTTCTATTGTTGTAACTGTCCTAAATTGCTACAATAATGATACATCATATGAAGGAGAGATTTTCACAAAAAATTAAAATAAAAATGAGTGCTTTGCTAGAATCAAAACTCATATGGTATGTCCCAAATACCAAAATAAAAATATATAGAAAAACATGTTTTCACTCAGTTGAAAGCAATCTGGCCACAGTAGCCATGCTTCCATTCTTAGCTGTCAGAAAGTAGGATCTATTTGAGTCTGAGTACAGCCTGTTCTACATAGTGATTTCAAGGCCATTCAGAGCTACATAGTAAGGATATTTTGTCAGGAAAAATGAATAACAACAACAATAACAACAAAATCTAAACAAGATAAAACATTTGGAAGATAAATATAGTATGATATGATATTTGAAAAAAACAAATAAATACAAAGTATGTAAGGCATTTATAGGATCAACAAATAAGGAGAATGTTATTATAATAGTATATTCATTACTTCTTACACAGAACATAATATCTGCATATATTTAATGCAGCAATGTATACAAAGTTGTGGAAGAGTCTCAAGTAAAGAGAAAATAATCAGAATTAAAAACATTTAAAGTATCATAAACCTATTTCTCTTATTCAAATATTGCATTTTCCTTAAATTTCATTTCTTAGCTATATAATAGCTGGAGAGATGGTTCAGCGGTTAAGAGCACTGACTGCTCTTTCAAAGGTCCTGAATTCAAATCCCAGCAACCACATGGTGGCTAACAACCATCTGTAATGAGATCTGATGCCCTCTTCTGGGTGTCTGAAGACAGATACAGGTTACTTAAATACAACATTTATAAATTGGAAGTTCATCCAAGATATCACAGCCCACTAAGGAAATAGACTACCACATATTAAAACATGATAAGAATATCCAATTCAAGATGGAAAGTATATATACTTGCTTCAATATTTCCATCCATATTACTAGATTTCAGAACACAATGAAGTAACATTTAACTTATTTTAGTACAGAAGTTTGGATCCCAAGTTCACTTCATAGACCAAAGATGACAAATATATTATAGTGATGAAAATATATGTATGGCTGAATTCTTTAATTACTTAAAAAACAGATCAGCATGCATTATCCAGAAAATTCAAAACAAACAAAAGAAAACAAAACAAACAAACAAAAAATCCTAGCAACCAACAGTGAATCTAAGTATGGAAATCCAGCTATTCAATTGCTTATTCTTTTAGTACAGAATCCGCAATGTTTGTGGGCAGTAAAGATTCAGATGATTCAGTTAAGAGTAACTCTAATTATTTAATTATACCACTGAATAATTGTTAAATGATAAAAACACCTTAATGAAATTTAGACCAATACATACCTGCTAAGGTATAGATGGCAATTGTCCCCTACAGGGCCATATATTTTCACACTTAGTGCTTACTTGGTTGTCCTGTTTTGAGATGAAACCTTAGGAAGTAGAGCCTAGTTCAGAGAGAGGGTAACTGGAGGTGGTGCTTAAATGTAATATCCATTATTGATCCTGCCCTGTGCTTGTTGTTTCCAAGATATGAGGCAGTAGAGACAGGTTGTTGATACCCCAATTTTCTCAGGTGCTATGGAGCAGCCTTTTCAACCTTTCCCTACTATGAGAAATCTTCTATTACCATGATCCATAGTAAATCTTCCTTTCTCATTTCTGTTTATAATTCACTTGGTCACAGCAATACAAGCAGTATTAGTTTTTTTTAAAAATGAACCTGTCCTCTACAATGATGAAACATAGAACATTAGAAATAAACCAGAAAATTGTTGGTTGATCACTGCAGATGCTTACATTTGATGGGGGACAATGTTTGTTTCACCTCCCTCTCAGTGTTTTATTGCATTGATGACATCCATGCCTACATCAGGTGAAAAAATTAGAGAGTGAGTTGAAAACTAGATTTTATGTGGATAAAATGAATCTTTTAGTCTCCCATTCAAGCACTGGGAAAAGAGAAATATGTTTTCCAAATGTCCAAGTGTAATTGTGCTTTATCTTAGCACATTTTAAACTTAACATTAAATTTTAATGTGAAGCTTAAATTGCTAAGAATTTGCTTCAAGCGAGCCTATAATATTCTTTTCTTTCTTTCTACAATAACATGTGGGGTGTGTGTGTGTGTGTGTGTGTGTGTGTGTGTGTGTGTGTGTGTGTTGCTCAGTGCCCCTCTGCACTGGCTTTTATTCAGAACACTCATGTTTAATCGTCTTTGCTTTGCTTCCTACAAAGCATTTTGCCCATGAAATTCGAACCACATTTGGGAAAAACAGAGTTTGTAACCCAGTGGAAATCAGTGGGTTTTATGCCTCAGGAGCCCACATATTTGTGTTAGATAAATGTCTCCCTACCTGGTTTTTGTTCAGTTGTCCACCCATACAGAGCCTCTCAACAGCCACATCTGTATTCAGCCACAACTCTCAGTGAAAGGGACAGCTTGAGAACCTATTAAAAATACATTGTTACTATGAGTATTTTGTTCCTTTTTGCTATATAATAAGCTGAAAGCTACAGTACGTGAGCATTCTATGGGGAAGACTGCTGTTCCTTTTATTGACTTTATGGCCACAAAAACTAATAGAAAAAATACAATTTATATTATACAGGTGAGCTCAATCACACTGAACCCAACAGGATGGAATATTTTCCCTGCATTTAAGTTGTAAATGGCAGATTAGTTTACAATAAATATCTGGGAAAATAAAATGCCACTTCTTTGTAGAATTTTATTATTAAAAAAAATCCCTGTCATAAGGATATATTAAATTTCTGGCTATGAAGCTAATGTTCATTACAGACATTTTTCAGGTTCTTAGAAGTTAGAAAAAGTAAATATGGGCCACAATTTCATCATTTAAAGATATCTATTTGTATATGGAAAATATAAATTTCTTTTTTTCATATTAACATTGCAGAGGCAAAGATTTTATGCTATTATTACTATTTCATACAAATTCACTTTCCATGAGCATGGATTTTAATGATTTGTTTTAAATTTATTGAATAATTCTATTTGAAACAAGTTTAATCTAAAATTATTCAGACTCCTTTCTCTGTGTGTATTCCCCCCTCTCTTTTCTCTTTTCTCTTTGTTCACTCACCTTTACCTTTTCGTAAATGTTTACTCTAGTTTATAGTTCCCCTTAAGATTACTGGAGCAACACTCCAGACATACATGAGAAACTATGAATAGTTGCCAGCCCCAGGCTGTTATAATCACTACTACTGACTTATATAGTAGCATTGCATTGCACTTTGTAAATAGTATCCTACATATGGAGAAGTTCCTTCGGGATAGATTTACAGACAAGACATTGTGCTGTAAGTATAACCATGACTCTGAAACAAGAGAATTTAAACGCGTCATTTCACCCCAATGATGTCATAAAAATCTCCACAGAACTGACCAGAAATCACCAATAAGCTAGCAAATAAAGAAATTATAAAACTGAGCTAAGTGAAGCCTGGAGAGATTATTCAATGCTAGGCATGTTCTTGTAGGTGATAGAAATTTGGTTCCCAGGATGCACATCAGTCAGCTCACAATCATCTGTAACTGGATCCAGTTCTAGGGTTTAGTCTTTTCTGACTTCCAAAGCAATCTGTAAAAACGTGTGTGTGCATGTACGTGCACACGTGCATGTGAGCACGCACACGCACACACACACTTGCTCAGTCACAAACAAATTGTAAAAGCTAAAATAAATATTTTAAAGGTGAATTTGTATCTGTTTTCTAGGTGGAGTTCCCCCTACAGTATTAGTTCCCTCAGCTTAGACCTTAGTGTCCAAAGGACACAAAGGTCTATTAATTCAATATCTGCAGTGATCAGACAGCCATTTTCTACTTTATTTCTAATGTTCTATGTTTCATCGTTGTAGAGGAGAGGTTCATTTTAAAATATAAAAATGTAATGGTTGTTAATAGCAATGTTGTCTTTTTTTATTTTTATTTATTTTTGATATGAAATCTCTAGCTCAGGCCATTTTAGACTGATGTATGTAGTTGAGATTGGTCTTAAATTCTGTCTTCCTTGTTTCACATCCCAAGTTCTGCTTTTACAAGTGTTCCCCATCATACCCCCTACCATGGGGGATAGATCTAGAGCTTTGTGCATTCAAGGCTCACACTCCCACCAACTGCTCACCATCTCCTTTACTTTATATAGAGAAAATATGTAGTGGTGAAGATTATATTAAATTCAAGAAGATTGGTAGCTAGGGGAAGGTGAGTTTAATACCTGCTCAGCTTCAATGGAATATTCTAGGGAAAATGTAAGTGTATTGTTGTCCAGAACTCCAAATATATCAAGAAAGCACAAAGAAATTTCACATCAAAATACACTGTGAAGTGATTCATTCAGTGAAAACCAAAAAATAATGACTCATGCGGAATATTTCTATTTTCTAGCCTGAAACTTAAATATAGAGTTGAAATATTGATTATCTATAGGCAAATTATGTCACTGGGTCTGGAATACAATCCCTGCAATGTGATAGAAGTTGGATGTTGACAGATACAGACCATTTAAACTTGTAACAATATTTAGGAGAAGTAGAAAGGACATATTGAAAGTTACTAACTCTGTGATTAGCAACAGAAAGTAAAAAAATAATCTATCAGTGGTAGAAGAGGCCCTTGGCCCTTGCTCAATGCCCCATTATAGGGGAATGTGAGGGCAGGGAGGCGGTGGTGGGTGGATGGGGTCACAGCCTCATAGAAGCAGGAGAAGGGGATGGGATAGTGTTTCTGAGTGAAAAATGGAGAAATGAGATAACATTTAAAATGTAAATAAATAAAATATCCAAAAAAATACAAGAAAGAAATCTTTGGTATTTTCCCTCAGATAATTAAAAAAGGCATTTTATGCCAACTTATCATTAGATTATAAAATGGAATAAGTGCTTACAAACTTCTGTAATTGTGATGTTGAGTCAAACACAGCATGATAGAGGAGGTCAGAAGGGGTTCAGTCACAGCTATGGTGGCACAGTATGATCTTGTACACTAAGCTTCTGTAACTATAGAACACTTATCCCTGACTTGATAGAACAGTAATAAATATCAGAGGTAAATCTGTAAAGTGTTTCGGTCTCAGAAGGCTCCAGTGGTCTTTCTCAAAGCAAGTGAGGATAGTGCTTAGAATTGTTCCCAATAGATATATTTTCAGAGTGAATCTCTTTGACATTTTAAGAACATGTGTTGTCATGATAGAGGATGTGGGCTCAATATTCCTAATGTCTTCAGCATCATGAGAACTCTGATGTGTGATTGTTTAGCCAAGGATCTACTTGTCTGTGCAACTACCCAAAGCAGAGCCTCCCTGTGGATGTAAGTGGGTTATTAGCAGGCAAAAACAAGCTGAAACCAGTGCTAATGCCATTTTAATTTTATACTTTTCAGAATTTTCAAATTCAAGGGAAGTGTAAATACAAGGAACAATAATGACTGAAGGCTAATGTACATCCCTCAAGGCATATGAACACTTGTATACGCTGTCAAATTTTATGCTGAACAAGCCATAGAATCAAATGCATGTCCTTTCCTTGAGGATGTTTGAATTTCAAGAGAATAGAATAATAAAGTCATTAGATTTTTCTTTCAAAATGTTTTGAGTCAAAACCAAATGAGGACAATGTTTTCCCTGTTTAAAATAACACAAAGAACATTGGTTTAACAAAGAATAGTGCATGATAAAATAAGAGAAAATTCATAATTATTTCATATAAGAATTAATTTTTGGGTATGTGTGGGTTAAGTCAGTTAAGGGATTTTTGCATGTGTTATAGATAGAATGGAGAGACACAGAAGAGGAGAGAGAAGAGTACTGAGGGGAAGTGCGCAGGAGTGGGCAAGAAGGAGATGCTGCAACAGAGATCATTTCTTTTTCTGGCCTCAGGGACAATTGAAGAAATAATCATAAACTATATAGGACCCATTTTTTTTTATAAACTGGTTGTTTCAGGTTATTAGGATACCAACAAGTTAAAAGAAATGTTATCTGTACCTGGAGACCTTGAAGACGTGATACCATGTCTCCAGGCAGTCAAAACGCTTGGGGATCAGGAGAGCCAAAGGTACTGTTCTAATTCAGAGCTTGCTGCCTAAAGACTTAGTAAGGGTTGATGTTGCAGAGTCCAAATGTAAAAGCAAAACCACTCCCTATTCCTCCAGGTCAGATCACTGTTCAGTGGAAAATAAGAGATGGAGGAGGTAAGGGATTTGTGCTCTTCATCCTGTCAGCTCATTGTCTTTGGCTCCAACACAATAGGGAGATAATCGATGTAGTAACATAAATATTGAATTCCATGTTGAAGGACCATCACAAACATATCAGAATAGTGATTGGCAGAATTATTGAGGTTCAGTGACTTGGTCAATCTGACACACAGTAAATATTGCCTTATATTAATCTTTCTGTAATAACAGTTATGTAACAAAATAACTGAAAAGTCCATAAGACCCAGAATACTTATCCATAAGGTCTTTTCCCAGTCCTTTCTTTCCTTCCTACATGTTTCTCATTTCATATTACAAACAAAGAAATTCATGCATGAACTTATTTGACTAAGTCTACATTATGAGACTATTAATAACAGATAATGATGAGAAGTACATTTCAGAAAGTCCACTAATAGATATTTTCTAAATAAAGTAGAAATGGCTATACAAATGTATTTCTACAAGTTTCCCCTCAATTACTAACAACAGTGATGCTGTTAATAAAGTTGTAGTATTGTTTATACATTTTTCTGCAGCTCTGATTTAGCTAAAACATCAAAACAAATTGCAAAAGGCAGTTTCTCTTGAGTTGATGAATACAAAGCAACTGTTATTTAGTGTCACCACAGAGAACACATACATTTTTATACTCAATCAAATCACAGGTCAAGAAAACATCTCAGAAAGAAAACATGTTTGTTCCCCCAGAAAAAGTTATTTTCATACAGGAAAAAAGAAGTTTTGAAACCCAACAACTTCCCATTAAAATCATGGTCTATTTTAATTACATTATTCTCCCAAAGACCTGAATTATACATTATGTAGTAAGGAACAGTCCCTTCATCTAACGAGTTTAGAGTAAATTAGGTAGAAATAGTTGTATCTTGGCTTAAGATAAATATGTACTAATTTGACACTATATTAAAGCAGAGTATCAGTGTTTCTACTCCTATGTATTTAAGATGATAAGAAGATCTCAAAAAATCTTCTCATGCTGATCATATGACAATCCCAGTTGTATCCAGGCATTGTTCTGATTAACGTTTCTTAAAACAAAGGATGAAGCAAGATGTGGCCCCTATTTGAGTTTGAGCACTAATGGGTGTAACAGCCACATGTAGTTCCTGTTTTCTCTTTATTCAGAATCGCCTGCTCTGAAGCCCCATCTGGACTCTCCCCTTCAGGGATTTATCGCAAGTCCCTGAAGTTTCACTGAGGCATCTCATAAAGCCTCCCACTATGTGCCACCTAAACACAGGAGACCCAGAAAAACGGCAGTAGATCTCAGTGCAAAACTGCAAGCCTGAGGACCAAACCTAAGACAGTAATAGAAATCTTCCCAAACAGAAGAAGACTCAAATAGTCTAGTCATCAAGATAGAGGAGGAGGCCCTCCTTCCCAAATTTTTATTATTTCTTTTGGTTTGGTGTCTTTCTCTTTAGGGACTCCATTGATTGTAGTATCTCTGGAGATGGTTTGTCACAAAGTCCATTATTTAAAATTGTAAGTTTCATCCAAAAATTTCTCACAGATATCCTTAGGAGTAATGTATAGTCAGAAAACCATGAATGCCTGGTCCAGTCAAACTCTGTAAGAACCTCAAAACATGTCAAAGTGGTGGTTTTGGCCCTTACTCCAGAATCCTTGTTAGTGAGTGGTTTGAAGGATGATGATCTTTCCCAACTTGAATATCGAGATGATGCTGACATTACTTACCACACTGATGATATTATTCAAAAGTAACTACCTAGCATAACAACTAATGTTTCTTCCCCAATACTTGCTATTTCTGAAAATAAATCTGCATCTTCCTTTTTTCTACATCATCATTTTCTGATTCATTTGATACGTATTTCTCATATTTTTGTACTACTTTTGAAGAAATACATGATCAAATGAAATATAATATTATAATTTTGGGCATCATAATTTCCCTCTTAGTACATGATTATAAAATGCTTCTGTCTATTCATATAGAAGACAGCATAACCATTGACTTTCACCTATAAAACGCTCCGTTTCACTTGTGTGTTAGAGAAGTTATGCTGCATGACAAACATGGTTTACGTATTCTATGCTTTAAACTGAGATGATCCCATAAATAAGAATATTAAAATTATAATTATGTAGTTTTATCATGGTTGAACATACTAATTGCCTAACATGTGATTAAAACTTTTTTTATGATGGATAGACAAAAAAATGGCTATAAATTTTGCATCTTTAAATACATTGTTCTTTCTAACAGTTTTGAAATAAGTTAAATATCTATATACACTTCAAACAGATACTTCAGGAGCTATATGTGAGAAATAAATCACATAAAATAAGTTAATAAAACATTTCAAAAAATCAAGCAACATGAAGAATACAAACTACTGAGGTTTCCCTTCATTCAGTCTATTGCATAAAGAGTAGACATAGGAAAAAAATGCAAACAACCTATTTCCACTGTTCAGTCCAAATATCCAGTTCTCTGTAAATTGGTGAATGTAACTCAATGCCCCTAATTTATTGTGAAAATTAAAATAAATGATAGCATCAAAACTAAGAAGAAACCTCCCCCAGAGTTGCCAATGAGGAAAGTTGTAAGATTCTATGAAAGAAATAATCCTTACGGGAGTTGGTAGAAAACCCCATCATGAAAATGTCAGTCAGGATCTACGTACAGCCTGTCTCCTGCACTCATGTCATATTTTCTACTCTCCACTTTAATTTTGTGACCCAATTGGTTTAGTAGGTGAACCCATTAATCACCCTTGGAAATCAACATGATCAAGTGCGCAAATGTCCCTTGGGTGTGCCATAAGAGATGAAATAATCAGGTTTGGTGTGCTTTTCTCAAGAGTTGCTTATGGCAGTTTAAAAAATGGCTCTTACATTTTAATATTTTTAAGAACTGGAAGGTTTACAATGCAAACATCTATGTACGTCTATTCGGAGTCAGCTAGGGCAAAACCAAAATAGTAAGAATCAGAACTGATTATCTTTCCTTCATAACTGGGCAACAAGCTTCTATTCATTTTTTTGAGAATATACCATCCTTTTTGAATAAAAAGCCAATAACAGATGATAACAGATTAGCATGAACTCAAATATATCTTTGTCAACTTTCTTTGTCTTAGGTGGAAGTTGGACAGGTTATTCACTCTTCCCAATTCATGACAGTGATACTTACAGATTTGCATTAACTAATATATCACTGCTTTATAGTTTTAGAAAGCATGTTTCATGCATAGAATAAACAAACTTCCCCTCTGTATTTTTCCTATAAATTTAATGACTTCAACAAGTCACTTACAATCTTGGAAGTTTAATTTCCATTATCTAAAATGTTGGGATTAAAAGAGGGAGGGGGCCACAGAGAGAGTGCAGAGTGCACTCCGCCATCTTTGCTACAGTGGCCAGGAAGTTGGGACTGCCAGGCTCTGAGACAGACAGGCATAATATCGCTTGGGTCTCCGGCGGCTTGTGTGTACGTGGCTCCCAAGTGCTGGGCAGATCTGCAGTAACCAGCGCGCCAGCTCTGCTGTGAGACTTCTGCCTGGCAGAGGGACGCCCCCAACCCACCCCACTCTAGGAGAGATCACACACACCTGCACAGGGCAGGAGCCTACCAGCCTCCCTTTGGCGACCTCTGCTCCAGGAATCCACTACTCTGAGCCTTTGGATGTGCAAGGACTCCTCAATATAACATCACTTGGGGCAAGGCACATCAGGTCTCCAAAGTCACTCGGGAGCAGGGCAGGCCCCAGAAATCTGTGCCAGGGGAATCCTGGTAAACCAGGGGGGGGGAGCAGAAATAGCTTTGGAGGCTCACAGGAGGTCCAACCAACAGCCAGTGACAGCAGGACCAACTAACATCAAAGGTAACCAGATGGCAAAAGGCAAACGTAGGAACGTTACTAACAGAAATCAAAGTAATATGGCACCATCAGAACCCAACTCTACAACAACAGCAAGTCCTGGATACCCCACCACACCCGAAAGACAAGATCTGGATTTAAAATCACTTCTCATGATGCTATTAGAGGATCACAAGAAGGACACAAATAAATCTAATAATTACAGGAGACCATGAATCAACGGTTAGATGCCCTTACAAAGGAAACACAAAAATCGCTTAGAGAAATGCAGGAGAACATGGATCAAAAGATGGAGGCGCACAAGGAGACAACACAAAAATCGCTTAACGAGATGAATCAACGGGTAGATGCACTCACAAAGGAATCACAAAAGTTGCATAAAGAAATGCAGAAGAATATGGGTCAACAGACGGATGCCCATAAGGAGGCAAAACAAAAATTGCTTAAAGAAATGAATCAACTGTTAGATGCCCTTACAAAGGAAACACGAGAACTGCTTAAAGAAATGCAGGAGACAATGGATCAACAGATGGATTCCCATGAGGAGGAAACACAAAAATCGCTCAGAGAAATGCAGGAGAACGTGGGTCAACAGGCAGAAATCCTGAAAGAGATAATGCAAAAATACCTTAAAGAAATACAGGAAAATACAAACAAACAAGTGAAGGATCTCAGCAAATCCATCCAGGAACTAAAAAAGGAAGCAGAAACAACTAAGAAATCACAAAGGGAGACAACTTTGGAGATAGAAAATCTTGGGAAGAAATCAGGAGTCATAGATGCAAACATCAACAGTAGAATACAAGAGATGGAAGAAAGAATCTCAGGTGCTGAAGACTCCATAGAAAGCATCGACTCAACAGTCCAAGAAAATGCAAAATGCGAAAAACGTGTAACCAAAAACATCCAGGAAATCCAGGACACAATGAGAAGACCAAACCTAAGGATTATAGGTATAGATGAGAGTGAAGATTTGCAACTTAAAGGGCCAGTAAACATCTTCAACAAAATTATGGAGGAAAACTTCCCTAACCTAAAGAGAGAGATGCCGATGAACGTACAAGAAGCCTACAGAACTCCAAACAGACTGGACCAGAACAGAAATACCTCCCGTCACATAATAATGAAAACACCAAATGTTCTAAACAAAGAAAGAATACTAAAAGCAGTAAGAGAAAAGGGCCAAGTAACATACAAAGGAAGACCTATCTGAATCACATCAGAATTTTCACCAGAGACTATGAAAGCCAGAAGATACTGGGAAGATCTCATGCAGACACTAAGAGAGCACAAATGCCAGCCTAGACTACTATACCCAGCAAAACTCTCAATCACCATAGATGGAGAGACCAGATATTCCATGATAAAACCAAATTTTCACAATATCTTTCCACAAATTCAGCCCTGCAATGGATAAGAGGTGGAAACCTCCAATACAGGGAGAGAAACAACACCCTGGAAAAAATGAGATAATAACCTTCTTGAATCAAACCCATAAGTAGATAACAACTCAAACATAAAGATAGCATCAAGAATGGCAGATGGCAATAATCACTATGCCTTAATCTCTCTTAATATCAATGGTCTCAATTCCCCAATTAAAAGACATAGACTAGCAAACTGGATACGTAAACAGGACCCAGCATTTTGCTGTATGCAGGAAATGCACCTCAGTGTCAAAGACAAACACTACCTCAGAGTAAAAGGCTGGAAAACAATTTTACAAGCAAATGGCCCCAAGAAACGAGGTGGAGTAGCCATCCTAATATCAGATAAAATTGATTTTCAACCTAAAGTCATCAAAAAAGCCACAGAAGGACATTACATAATGATCAAGGGAAAAATCCACCATCAAGAACTCTCAATTCTAAATATCTATGCTCCAAATGCAAGGGCACCCTCATTCGTAAAAGAAACTTTACTAAAGCTCAAAGCACACATCGCACCACACACAATAATAGTGGGTGACTTCAACACCCCGCTCTCTGAAATGGATCGTTCAGGAAAGCAGAAACTAAACAGGGACACAGTGAATCTAATTGAAGCCTTGGACCAAATGGAACTAACAGATATATATATATATAGAACATTTCATCCTAGAGCTAAAGAATACACCTTCTTCTCAGCACCTCATGGTACCTTCTCCAAAATTGACCATATATTTGGTCACATATCAGACCTCAACAGATATAAGAAGATAGAACTAATCCCATGCCTCCTATCAGATCACTATGGAGTAAGGGTGGTCTTCAATGGCAACAAAAACAAAAAAAAAACCCACGTACACATGGAGGCTGAACAATGCTCTACTCAATGATAACTTGGTCAAGGTGGAAATAAAGAAAGAAATCAAAGACTTTTTGAAAGTTAATGAAAATGAAGGCACAACATACCCTAATTTATGGGACACAATGAAAGCAGTGCTAACAGGAAAATTCATAGCCCTGAGTGCCTCCAAAATGAAACGGGAGACAGCATACACTAACAGCTTAATGGCACACCTTAAAGCCCTGGAACAAAAAGAAGCAAATACACCAAAGAAGAGTAGAAGGCAGGAAATCATAAAACTCAGGGCTGAAATCAATCAAGTAGAAACAAATAAAACCATACAAAGAATCAACAAAATGAGGAGTTGGTTCTTTGAGAAAATCAACAAGATAGATATGCCCTTAGCCAGACTAACCAGAGGGCACAGAGATAGTATCCAAATTAATAAAATTAGAAACGAAAAGGGAGAGATAACAACAGAAACTGAGGAAATTCAAAAAATCATCAGATCCTACTACAAAAACCTGTATTCAACACAACTAGAAAATCTTGAGGAAATGGACAATTTCCTTGACAGATACCAAATACCAAAATTAAATCAGGATCAAATAGACCATCTAAACCATCCTATAACCCCTGAAGGAATAGAAGTTGTCATTAGAAGTCTTCCAACCAAAAAAAGCACAGGTCCAGATGGTTTTAGTGCAGAATTCTATCAGACCTTCAAAGAACACCTAAGACCAATACTCTTCAAACTGTTCCACAAAATAGAAACAGAAAGAACAGTACCCAACTCGTTCTATGAAGCCACAATTACACTACTACCAAAAGCACACAAAGATCCGACAAAGAAAGAGAATCTCAGGCCAATCTCTCTTATGAATATCGATGCAAAAATACTCAATAAAATTCTTGCCAACCGAATCCAAGAACACATCAAAACGATCATTCACCACGATCAAGTAGGCTTCATCCCAGGGATGCAGGGATGGTTCAATATAAGGAAATCCATCAATGTAATCCACTATATAAACAATCTCAAAGAAAAAAACCACATGGTCATCTCATTAGATGCTGAGAAACATTTCACAAAATTCAGCATCTTTTAATGCTAAAGGTCATGGAAAGATCAGGAATTCAAGGCCCATATCTAAACATAGTAAAAGCAATTTACAGCAAACCGGTAGCCAGCATCAATCTAAATGGAGAGAAACTTGAAGCAATCCCACTAAAATCAGGGACTAGACAAGGCTGCCTGCTCTCTCCATATCTTTTCAAAATACTACTTGAAGTTCTAGCTAGAGCAATTAGACAACAAAAAGAGGTCAAAGGGATACAAATTGGAAAGGAAGAACTCAAACTATCACTATGTGCAGACGATATGATAGTATACTTATGCGACCCAAAGAACTCCACCAGAGAACTCCTACAACTGATAAATGACTTCAGCAAAGTGGCCGGATATAAAATCAACTCAAGAAAGCCAGTAGCCTTCCTATACTCAAAGGATAAGCAGGCTGAGAAAGAAGTAAGAGAAATGATACCCTTCACGATAGCCACAAACCATATAAAGTATCTTGGCATGACTCTAACGAAACAAGTGAAAGATCTGTATGACAAGAACTTCAAGTCTCTGAAGAAAGAAATTGAAGAAGACCTCAGAAGATGGAAAAATCTGCCATGCTCATGGATTGGCAGGATTAATATAGTAAAAATGACCATGTTGCCAAAAGCAATATACAGAATCAATGCAACCCCCATCAAAATCCCAACTCAATTCTTCATAGAGTTAGAAAGAGCAATTCAAAAATTCATCTGGAATAACAGAAAACCCAGAATAGCTAAAACTATTCTCAAGAGTAAAAGAACCTCTGGGGGAATCAGTATCCCAGACCTCAAGCTGTACTACAGAGCAATAGTGTTAAAAACCGCATGGTATTGGTACAGTGACAGGTATGTAGATCAATGGAACAGAATTGAAGACCCAGAAATGAATCCACACTCCTATGGTCACTTGATCTTTGACAAAAGAGCTAAAATCGTCCAGTGGAAAAATGATAGCCTTTTCAACAAATGGTGCTGGCTCAACTGGAGGTCAACATGCAGAAGAATGCAAATCGACCCATTCTTATCTCCTTGCACTAAGCTCAATTCCAAGTGGATCAAGGATCTCCACATAAAACCAGACACACTGAAACTAATAGAAAGGAAGCTAGGGAAGAACCTTGAACATATGGGCACAGGGGAGAATTTCCTGAACAGAACTCCAATAGCTTATACTCTAAGATCAAGAATAGACAAATGGGACCTCATTAAATTACAAAGTTTTTGCAAGGCAAAAGACACTGTCAAAAAGACAAAGCGGCAATCAACTAACTGGGAAATGATCTTTACCAACCTTATATCCGACAGAGGGCTAATATCCAATATATACAAAGAACTCAAGAAGTTAAACTCCAGAGAGGCAAGCAACCCTATTAAAAAAATGGGGTACAGAGCTAAACAAAGAGTTCTCACCTGAAGAATATCTAATGGCTGAGAAGCACCTAAAGGGATGTTCATCATCCTTAGTCATTAGGGAAATGCAAATCAAAACAACCCTGAGATTCCATCTCACACCAGTCAGAATGGCTAAGATCAAAAACACAGGAGACAGCAGTTGTTGGCAAGGATGTGGAGAAAGAGGAACTCTCCTCCACTGCTGGTGGGATTGCAAGCTGGTACAACCATTGTGGAAAGCAGTCTGGCGGTTCCTCAGAAAACTGGGCATGACACTCCCGGAGGATCCTGTTATACCACTCCTGGGCATATACCCAGAGGCTTTACCTGCATGCAATAAGGACACATTCTCCGCTATGTTCATAGCAGCCTTATTTATAATACCCAGAAGCTGGAAAGAACCCAGATGTCCCTCAGTGGTGGAATGGATTCAGAAGATGTGGTATATCTACACAATGGAATACTACTCTGCAATTAAAAACAATGAATTCACGAAATTCCTAGGCAAATGGTCAGAACTTGAAAATATCATCCTTAGTGAGGTAACCCAATCACAAAAGAACATACATGGTATGCAGTCACTGATAAGGGGATATTAACCCAGAATCTCGGAATACCCTAGACACAATTCGCATATCAATAGATTTCTAAGAAAATGGAAGGAGAGACCCCTGGTCCTGGAAAGACTGGATATAGGGGAACACCAGGACAGAGAAACGAGAGGGGGTTGAATGGAGAAAAGAGGGAGGGAAGGGGGCTTATGGGACTTTTGGGGAGGGAGGAAACGGGAAAGGGGAAATGATTTGGAATGTAAATAAAAAAAACTTAGAAAATAAAAAATAAAATAAAATAAAAGAGGCTTATGGGCCTTTCGGGGAGGAACGAAACGGGAAGGAGGAAATAATTTGGAATGCAAATAAAAAAACTTAGAAAATAAAAATAAAATAAAATAGCCTTACCAGTAACCAAAAAAATAATAAAATAAAATAAAATAAAATGTTGGGTTTATGATCTTGCCATTTTTCAAAAGTCTTTTCAAGGATCAAAGAACTGTTGATGAAAGAAGCATTTTGTACAGAGTCATATTTGAGACCAAATACAAAAACAGTCTTACATATTTATTTTCAAATTCTTTCTCCTAACATATGTGCATCTTGGAGGCCATCTTCTCAATATAATATAATCGAATTAAATATAATATTAACATTAGGCATATTTAGAACTTGTAACACATTTTTCTGATGTCGTAACTATCATCCTAGGATTAATTCCACAGATAATGTTACAAGAGCCATTCAAAGAGATATCCCAGGCTTCTCTACTACCAGGTAGCTACATACAACTCCTCAGTTAATTTTCCCTTCACTTCTCTTCTGCTTAATTTTGTGTCTTCTGTCTATGTATGATCCACTGAGTTTAATTAATTTTTCTTTCCTAAGCATGGTGGCCGTTTTAATCATGAAGACAGTGCTTAATTTTGTACGTAGGTTATGGTGTCTTTACTCTGGTCTTCATTCTTTCAAGTAGGAAGTTTAGTGACTGGAACATCTACCTAGCCCTTCTGTAAACTTCTGCTAGCCATATGCACCACCCAGGAAAGTCCTTAAAAGTTATGATACTGCACTAGGCTTTGCACTCTACTCTATCTTAAAGGATTCTCTTCTATTTATTAAAAACAATCTATGATAAAAGAAGTTGCATAATTAAATAACTATCTTCAGCTATACATTCTGCTTGTGTAAGCAATTGTCTACATCCATAAGGGAAATCTCCCTTTCACTGGTGAATGACAAGATCAAATAAGGCAAAACCTAACATATAACTCATCATGTAGAAATATGTAAAAAGAATATGCAAAAAAAATAGTAGAGGGAAATATATAAAAAACAAGGTGTTGGCATATCCAGGTGGGGCAAAGAAATAGCTAGCCTTTCAGGAGTGCAGACATGTCTGAGAGTGCAGGTAGGACCACCCTTGTTGCTCAGAGAAACCCATGTGCCCAAAATACTTAGGCTGGAGCCTTCCAGCTTCTGTTTGCTGCTGGAGACCATCATTGGGCACAGGGGTGCATAGCCAGGTGGCACAGGGAGACAGCTGGAGATAGCTAGCCCCCTAGGAGGGCATACAGGATAGAGAGTGCAGGTAGAACTACCCTGCTGCTCAGAGGAACAGGCCGGAAACACTCAGGACAGAACCAAGGGGCAGTCAGGGACAGAAGTCTTCTGATTTCCATCTGTGCCCAGAGCTGATCCTGGGCCACATAGCTACATACACAAATATCGCCACTAGGGAGTTTGTCTCTCAGGAGTGCCTACACACCTGCATACACAGAGAGAACTAGTCTCACAGTAGTACTGATACACCAGCTTGCACGATGAACAAGTCAGAGAGACAGCAAGACCAACTAACACCAATGATAACCAGATGGCAAAAGGCAAACATAAGAATATTACCAAAAGAAACCAAGGTGACATGGCAGCATCCAAACCCGGTTCTCCCACAACAGCAAGTCCTGGATACACCAACACACCAAAAAAGCAAGATTTGTACTTAAAAATCATATCTCATGATGCTGTTAGAGGACTTCAAGAAGGACATAAATAACTCTCTTAAAGAAATACAGGAGAACATGGGTAAACAGGCAGAAGCCCTTAATGAGGAAACAGAAAAATACCTTAAAGAATTACAGGAAAACACAAAGAAACAAGTGAAGGAACTGAACAAAACAATGCAGGATCAAAAAATGGAAGTAGAAACAACAAAGAAATCACAAAGGGAGACAACTCTGGACATAGAAAACCTAGGACAGACATCAAGAATCATAGAGGCAAGCAACAACAACAGAATACAAGAGACAGAAGAGAGAATCTCAGGTGCTGAAGATACCATAGAAAACATTGACACAACAGTCAAAGAAAATACAAAATGCAAAAAGCTTCTAACCCAAACATTCAGGAAATCCAGAACACAATGAGAAGACCAAACCTAAGGATTACATGTATAGAAAAGATCTAAGATTTCCAACTTAAAGGGCTGTTAAATATCTTCAACAAAATTATAGAATAAAATTTCCATAACCTAAAGAAAGGAATGCCCGTGAACATTCAAGAAATCTAGAGAACTCCAAATAGATTGACCCAGAAAAGAAGTTCCTCCTGTCACATAATAATCAAAACACCAAATGCACTAAACAAAGAAAGAATATTAAAAGCAGTAAGGGAAAAAGTTCAAGTAACATATAAAGGCAGACCTATCAGAATTGCAACAAACTTCTCACCAGAGACTATGAAAGCTAGAAGACCCTGAGAAGATCTCATACAGACCCTAAGACAACACAAATGCCAGCCCAGACTACTATACCCAGCAAAACTCTCAATTACCATAGATGGAGAAACCAAGACACTCCATGACAAAAGCAAATTTACACAATATCTTTCCACAAATCCAGCCCCACAAAGAATAATAAATGGAAAACATAAACACAAGGAGGAAAACTATACCCTAGAAAAAGCAAGAAAGTAATCTTCTTTCAAAAAACCCAGAAGAAGAAAACCACACAAACATAAAAATAACATAAAAAAATAACAGGAAGCAACAATCACTATTCTTTAATAACTCTTAACATCAATGGATATGATTACCCAATAAAAAGACCAAGAATAACAGACTGGATACTTTGTAAACAAGACCCAGAATTTTGCTGCATTCAGGAAACACATCTTAGTGTCAAAGACAAACACTAACTCCAAGTAAAAGGCTTGAAAACAATCTTCCAAGCAAATCGTCCCAGGAAACAAGCTTGAGTAGTCATTCTAATATTGGATAAAAATTGACTTTCAACCAAAAGTCATCAAGAAAGACAAGGAAGGACACTTCATACACATCAAAGGAAAAATCTACCAAGAAGAACACTCAATTCTGAACATCTATGCTCCAAATGCAAGGGTATCCACCTTCATAAAAGAAAATTTACTAAAGCTTAAAGCACACATTGCATCTCACACAATAATTGTGGGGGACATCAACACCCAGCTCTCATCAATGGACAGATCAGTGAAACACAAATTAAACAGAAACACAGTGAAACTAACAGAAGGTATTGACCAAATGGATTTAACAGATATCTATAGAACAGTTCATCCTAAATCAAAATAATATACCTTCTTCTCAGCACCTCATGGTACCTTCTCCAAAACTGATCAAATAATCAGTCACAAAACAGAACTCAACAAATATAAGAAGATTGAAATAATTCCATGCCTCCTATCAGATCACTATGGACAAGGATTGGTCTTCAATAACAACAAAAACAGCAGAAAGACCACATACACATGGAAGCTGAACAATGTTCTATTCAATCGTGACTTGGTCAAAAAAGAAAAAAGGAAAGAAAAAACAGACTTTTTAGAATTTAATGAAAATGAAGGCACAACATACCCAAACTTATGGGACACAATGAAAGCAATGCAAAATGAAAGAGTGCCTCCAAAAAGAAACTGGAGAGAGCATACACTAGCAGCTTAACAGTACATCTGAAAGCTCTAGAACAGAAAGAAGCTAATTCATCCAAGAAAATTGGATGACAGGAAATCATTAAACTCAGGGCTGAAATCAACCAAGTAGAAACCAAAAGAATTAGACAAAGAATCAACAAAACCAGGAGCTGGTTCTTTGAAAAAAGTCATCAAAACTATCATTTGCCACGATCAAGTAGGCTTCATCCCAGGGATGCAGGGATGTTTCAATATAAGGAAATTCATCAATGTAATCCACTACATAAACAAACTCAAACACATGGTCATTTCATAAGATGCTGAAAAAGAATTTGACAATATTCAGCATCCCTTCATGTTAAAAGTCTTGGAAAGATCAGGAATTCAAGGCCCGTACATAAACAGAGTAAAAGCAATATACAGCAAACCAGTAGCCAACATCAAACTAAATGCAGAAAAACTTGAAGCAATCCCACTAAAATCAGGGACTAGACAAGGCTGCCATTTCTCTCTATATCTATTCATTATAGCACTTGAAGTTCTAGCTAGATCAATCAGATGGACAAATAGAGGTCAAAGGAATTCAAATTGGAAAAGAAGTCAAAGTATCACTATTTTCAGATTGTAAGATCGTATAATTAAGTGACCAACAACTCCACCAAAGAAATCCTACATCTGATAAACAACTTCAGCAAAGTGGCCAGATATAAAATTAACTCAAGCAAATAATTAGTCTTCATATACTCAGATGATAAACAGGCTTAGAATGAAATTGGGGAAACAACACCCTTCACAATAGTCACAAACAATATAAAGAATCTTGGTGTGACTCTAACCAATAAGTGAAAGATTTGCATCACAAGAACTTCAAGTCTCTGAAGAAAGATATTGAAGAAGATCTCTGAAGATGGAAAAAAACTTCCATGCTTGTGGATTGGCAGGATTAATATAATAAAAATGGCCTTCTTGCCAAAAGCAATATACAGATTCAATGCAATCCCCATCAAAATTCCAACTCAATTCTTCAGAGAGTTAGAAAGAGCAATTTTAAAATTCATCTGGAATAACAACCCAGGAGAGCTAATATCTTTCCACAAACCCAGCCCTGCAAAGGATAATAGGTGGAAATTGCCAATACAAGGAGAGAAACTACATCCTGGAAAAAAAACAAGATAGTAATCTTCTTTCATCAAACCCAAAAGTAGTAACCACTCAAACATAAAGATAGCGTCAAGAATAGCAGGTGGCAATAATCACTATTCCTTAATCTCTCTTAATATCAATGGTCTCAATTCCCCAATAAAAAGACATAGACTAACAGACTGGATACGTAAACAGGACCCAGCATTTTGCTGCATGCAGGAAATGCACCTTAGTGTCAAAGACATACACTACCTCAGAATAAAAGGCTGTAAAACAGTATTACAAGCAAATTGTCCCAGGAAACAAGCTGGAGTAGCTGTCATAATATCAGATAAAATTGACTTTCAACCTAAAGTCATCAAAAAAGACACAGAAGGACACTACATACTGGTCAAAGGAAAAATCCACCAAGAAGTCTTCTCAGCAATAAAAGGACAGTAGAAATCAGCATCCAGGACCTCAAGCTGTACTATAGAGCAATAGTGATAAAAACTGCATGGTATTGGGACAGTGACAGGCAGGTAGATCAATGGAATAGAATTGAAGACCCAGAAATGAACCCACACACCTATGGTCACTTGATCTTTGACAAAGGAGCTAAAACCATCCAGTGGAGAAAAGATAGCCCTTTCAAAAAATTGTGCTCATTAAATTGGCAGTTAGCATGCAGAAGAATGCAAATCAATACATTCTTATTTCCTTGTACAAAGCTCAAGTCCAAGTGGATCAAGGACCGCCACATAAAACCAGACACACTGAAGCTAATAGAAAACAAAGGGGGAAGAGCCTTGAGCACATGGGCACAGGGGAAAAATTCCTGAACAAAATATCAATAGCTTATGCTCTAAGATCAAGAATTGACAAATGGGATCTCATAAAATTGCAAAGCTTCTGTAAGGCAAAGGACACTGTCAATAGGACAAAACGGCAACCAACAGATTGAGAAAAGATCTTTACCAATCCTATATCTGATAGAGGGCTAATATCCAATATATACAAAGAACTCCAGAGAACCAAGTTACCTTATTAAAAATGGGGTATAGGACTAAGCAAAGAATTGTCAACTGAGAAATACTGAATGACTGAGAAACATCTAAAGAAATTTTCAACATCCTTAGTCATCAGTGAAATGCAAATCAAAACAACCCTGAGATTGTACTTCACAGCAGTCAGAATGGCTAAGATGAAAATTCAGGTGAGAGCAGAAGCTGTTGAGGATGTGGAGAAAGGGGAGCATTCCTCCATTGTTGGTGGGATTTCAAACTGGTACAAGCACTCTGGCAATCAGTTTGTTGATTCCTCAGAAAATTGGACATTGTACTACTGGAGGACCCATCTATACTACTCCTGGGCATATACCCACAATATTCTCCAACATGTAATAAAGACACATTCTCTACTATGTTCATAGCAACCTTATTTATAATAACCAGAAGCTGGAAAGGACCCAGATGTCCCTCAACAGAAGAATGGATACAGAAAATGTGGTATATTTACACAATGGAATACTACTCAGCTATTAAAAACAATGAATTCATGAAACTTTTAGACAAATGAATGGAACTAGAAAATATCTTCCTGAGTAAGGTAACCCAATCACAAAAGAATATACATGGTATGCATTCACTGCTAAGTGGATATTAGCCCCGAAGCTTGGAATACCCAAGATACAACTCTCAGAAAAAAGGAAGTTCTAGCAGAGGATGGCCTTGCTGGTCATTAAAGGGAGAAAAGGCCCTTGCTACTGAGAATGCTTGATGCCCCAATATAGAGGAATGTCAGGTTAGGGTAGAGGGAGTAGGTGGGTTGATGAGTAGGAGGAATAGGGATGGGATATTATGTTTTTTGAGGGGAAACCAGGAAAGGGATAACATTTGAAATGTAAATAAATAAAATATTTAATAAAACAAAGAAAAAAAAACAAGGTGTTTACTATTGTTGGGTTCTGGGTACTGTAGAATTTCATGATTATTATACCTATGTTTCTGTATCATTGTATGCAGGTGCCTGTGTGCCTTAGGGGTGCACATGACAAGTCAGAGAACAAATTTGGGTGCACTTCTCATTTTTTCTCACTGTTTGAGAATGGGGTATTTTTTATGCTGTGAAAATATAGGTAATTCATGAGCTTCTGAAGATTTCCTGTCTCTGTCATACATTTTCCATTATAGATGCTTGTTTGTGTGCCTTCTGGAGATTAGAACTCATAAGTTTGCTTTAATGCAATAAGCTACTGTACCTACTGAATTACCTCCCCATCCTCAGAATAGAGTTGTAATTGAGCTTTTCAAATTCCATATTTTTTTCTTTATTTAGTTGGCTTTTGTGACAGGATCTCACTAATTTTTTCTTACTTGGTGAATAAATAAATACATAGATGAGACTGACCTCAAAGTCACAGAAATCTGCCTGCCTCTGTTTTCAATATTCTGGGATAAGACAATGATTATTTGTGACTGTAGCTTAAAGAAAACTACCTCAACATAAATGACCTTATTAGTTTTTACTTAAACTTCAAGTTGTGTAACATTATAAGACAAAACCTGAATATCAAAAAATAACTAATAATGATAATAGTAATAACAGCCACAGCTTTTAACAAGTTAGTCAAGTTTACTAGGTCCCAGTTCTATCACGAAAATACTTATACTAGTCATCTTATTGTCTAATTACTTTGCCATAAGGAGAAAAATACTATTTAGAGCAGTGGTTCTTATCCACAGCTATGTCTTGGAATTAAACACAAAACATTCGCAAAGTCCAGGCGTTCTGTACCTATCTCAATATTTAGGTTGAACTTGCTACTGTAAAGTTTTGGACTGGTAACTATTTCAGGCTTCCAGATGATGCTAATTTGTACCACCTCTGCCTTAGATATTGTTAAAAAAAAAACTCTTGGAAGTGTCTCCCATTCACAGAACAGCAACACTTGTCTAAACACATATAACAGTTCCTAATCTTAACCGCTCTATAAAATTCTAAGTCCATTTCCCTTCTACTGTGTCACTTGCTGCCCCTTCTTTGTGGAGCACATATTGTCTTGGCTTTCCTACAGGCTTTGGCTTCACACTGAATTCTTTTAACACCTGTTTCACTCACTCTCCTACCCTTTGGGCATAGAGAAAAGGGAATAATTTGGAGTTTCAGCAGAGTTATTAGCACCCCTTTGTCAGACCATATCTCACACTTCCTTGCCTGTAATATGTCTCTGCTCCTGGCCACAGGGTGCTAGTCTAATATGGTATCTAGCTGAGAACAACTCAGAAAACATACACATGCTAAGTGTTTAAGGCAATAGTTATTATTAAACTGACTTATATTCACACTCTAGTCTGAAGTACCACATGAAGTCAGTATAGCTGCAGGTTTTCTCAGTAAAATAATGATACGATGACCTTTCTCCTCAACAACACATCATGATTAGCTGTCTGAGAGTTGTTGAAGATATAGAATATTAGGATGAACACATGTCTTCCAAATCAGAATTCCTGGTAGAATTCGGAGACAATTCTGAAAAACATAAATGTTACTGCACCATTCTTTAAACAGAACCCGCTTCCTTGAGAACATAGCCAATTAAAAATGTGCCTTGGCATAGACCAGTGTTTTCTCAACACCAGTATTACTGATATATCACTCTTGCAATTTTGCCATGAGCTGTGATATCTGGATCCTGGACATTAGAGGTTAATAGTGTCTTTCTACTCATGCCAGCTTGCATATTATCAAATGTCCCTGTGGATGTGGATAAAATAGCCCCCTCTTGAGTATCAGTAATAAAAATGGAAAAAGGGAATCAAGCCATAGAGTCCAAACATTCAGTGTCAATTTTACAGCTTTCTGGTTCTTAAAATCAAATTTAGACTTTCTTTTGTACAGCATTTACAGATGACTGACTACACTTAAGTTGCTGTCTACCACATCACAGAAGTGTTACTAGGGAGCACTACCTATTATTTTATATTCTCTGTCCTGAAGAACACTTTTGTCTTATGCTATATACTAAAGGTTCACCTTGCCTAGCTTCTAGTCTCACCTCTGTTATTACATAGAAATAGCATTATGGATTCAGTTTCCCCTTTCTTGGGTATCTCTATTTTGTGTCCAGTTTGTACAGAAACTAACCATGATTGTCTCATTCTTAACTTGACAAACACATCACTATTATATAACTTTTTCTTTCTTGTGTATCTACAAAATATCATATTAATATCATAATACAATATAACTTTGAAAGTCTCATAGTATTTTAAAAACTACAACTTACAAATTCAGTGTCTTTTTGCCTTGCCTGCAAAATGCCTGGTGCAATGGTGGCTTAGAGCTTGTGGGAATGTAAAACCGATAACTGCTCTAACCTGAGGTCCACACCATGAAAGGGAGCCCATGTCCAACACTGCCTAGTTGTCCAGGAATAAGAATCTGGAAGGCTTAGAGGCCTAGGATAGAACAAATCACCACTGATAAAAGAAAAAGTCAACAAAATGATTCCTAACTTTATTCTGCTCTATTCATAGGTTCGGTGCATACCCCAATCTTCATCAGAGAGGCTTCCTCCTGAAGCTGAAGGAAGCATATAAAAACTACACCCCAGGTAGTACTGTGTCTAATTTTCTGAGGAACTGCCAAACTGATTTCCAGATTGGTTTTACCAGCTTGCAATCCCACCAACAATGGAGGAGTGTTCCTCTTTCCCCACATCCTCTCCAGCAGCTTCTGTCTCCTGTGTTTTTCATCTTAGCCATTCTGACTGGTGTGAGGTGGAATCTCAGTGTTGGGCTGGTAGTCCTGGGTTCTATAGGAAAGCAAACTGAGCAAGGCAGAGACAGAAACCAGTAAGAAACATCTCTCCATGGCCTCTGCATCAGCTCCTGATTCCTGGCCTGCTTGAGTTCCAGTCTTGACTTCCTTTGGTGATCAACAGCAATGTGCAAGGTGTAAACTGAAAACCCTTTCCTCCTCAGCTTACTTCTTGGTCATGATGTTTGTGCAGGACTAGAAATCATAAGACAATTACATTTAAACAAAATCAAAATTCAACTGTGTAAATAGACCAATTTCTGAGACTCATTAATGATCTTAAAAATTGGAGGGGTTTAGGTAGCCCCAACTCCCTAGCTCTGCTATCTACAACACACAAAGCTCGTCTCCTAGGATTCCTCCTTGCTTCCACACACGCTTCTGGTCTTTCACAGTCTTGTCATGTCCAATATACTGGGATCTCCATTGCGACAGAAGCTTTACTTTTACCAACAGCCTCCTGGACACTCTTAAGGAACTTTGACCCTACCACATGGTACAAAGTCTCAGCTTTCCCCCATGGTCACTTCAACCTTGGGTTTTCCTGTGCAACTGTGACTCCTTCACCAATGTGCCCTTATTACCCTCACAGTCCCTAGCCTCTAGTTCTCCATGACTCCTTCAATCTTGGAGCTGTTTGCCCCCTCCCCCAAACCTGTAGCACATGGGCAATATTTATGCATTAGCAAGATCACATATTAGGTTAGTTGTAGTCTCAGTCCCTCTAAAGTATGCCTTTGGTGTAATGACCCTGAATAAATACTCCCCAGAAGATGCTGTTATGAAATATAATGCACCCTGAGGGTATCTTTGATGGGCCCATGTCAGGGTGTACGTCTGAGAAATTATGACATGCAACTGATATGGTGTAAAAGTGGGAAGTCAAAATACTTAAGAACAGGGAAGGGACAAAGGCAGACAAGTGGACACATAGGCAGGAAGACAGACAGGAAGCAGAGCCAAGAGGGCAGACAGATGGGGCAGAATAGGAGAAATTTGGGGTTCCCGTAGAGAACAAAGAGAGAGAAAACCATGAATAGAGAGGGAGCTGGGGTGGTGGGTGGGTCCTTTTATCCACTGCACATATCTGTCACACCTGATGGTAGTAGTAGGTCATGACATGAGCAGCTACTAGGTCCCAGTAACAGGCCCATAGAATTGCCTGAACACTAGCAGATGTCACCTCAATGATGCTAATGCCTTTTAAATCACAGCTCATTTTAGTGTCAGTTAACCAGTACCTATGTTTCCAGCAAAGCAAAACTTTTGCTTCCACAGATTCTATTCCAAAATATTAAACAAATGACCACATAGAGTTTTTACTTCCTTCAGAAATATCCCTTAATCACCAGCACCTCTTACGGAGGTTTTGTCTTACTGTTTACTGTAATGCTAAGTGCTGTCCTCCAAAATTTGGACTCTGTACAACAAAGCCTCTGAGATCCTGTCCCCAAGGTAATTCTGACTGGTGAATAAAGATAGCTGTGGAAAAGAGATCTAGGCGAGGTTTAGGTTTCTCAGGCTTGAGACATTGAAGAGAGGAAACAGCCATGCAAGAGGAAAAACATGCAGGCAGAAGAGAGAGAGAGAGAGAGAGAGAGAGAGAGAGAGAGAGAGAGAGAGAGAGAGAGAGAGCGCCACCATGGGTTAGGAGTTAAGAAAATGTGTCCCTTTTGTGATTGGGTTACCTCACTAAGGATGATATTTTCCAGTTCTGACCATTTGCCTAAGAATTTCGTGAATTTATTGTTTTTAATTGCAGAGTAGTATTCCATTGTGTAAATATACCACATCTTCTGAATCCATTCCTCCGTTGAGGGACATCTGGGTTCTTTCCAGCTTCTGGCTATTATAAATAAGGCTGGTATGAACATAGTGGAGCTTCTGTCCTTATTGCATGCCGGGGAAGCCTCTGGGTATATGCCCAGGGGTGGTATAACAGGATCCTCTGGGAGTGTCATGCCTAGTTTTCTGAGGAACCGCCAGACTGCTTTCCAGAGTGGTTATACTAGCTTGCAACCCAAGAAACAATCCACATATCAATAGATTTCCAAGAAGATGGAAGGAGAGACCCCTGGTCCTGGAAAGACTGGATGTAGGGGAATACCAGGACAGAGAAGCGAGAGGGGGTTGAATGGGGAACAGGGGGAGGGAAGAGGGCTTTTGGGACTTTCGGGGAGGGAGGAACCGGGAAAGGGGAAATCATTCAGAATGTAAATATATATATAGCAAAAACGAAAGAAAATGTGTCCCTACGGGCCGGTCAGTTGGTGCTAAGAACAGCTCAGTTGGAATAATGAAACATAATAAGTGATAATTCAGGGTTATCATTAGGAAGGCAGATTATAACATCATAGAAGTCAGGCAGTTGCTCAGGTATTGAGATGCCTATGGCATATCTAAAATATAAAGGCTGTGTGTATGCTTTTCTTTCTTTCTTTTTTAAAGGTTTTTAAAGATTTTTTTTAAAATTAATCATTCCATTCATTTATACTTCAAATGATGCCCCTCTTCATCTGGAAATATAAATGGTCTAAGATGGAAAGAAACCCTGCACCCGGGCTATTTTTTTATTTTTTAATATTTTTTTGCTATAACCTCTCTATATATTCATATATTTTCCATGTCACCACAATAGCTTATTAAGTTCTTAGCACTCAATAGATTTTCTAATTCTATATTACAAATGCTTCTGCAATGTTCTCATCACAGCATTATAGTACTCTGTAGTTCAGATTTCTGTTCTAGTTAGCTCTTGTTGGCTGGGACAAAACACTGACCTCAAAACACTTGGCAAAGAATGGCTTAGGCTATATATCCTGACCCCTTGTGAAGTTGGGACAGAAACAGGCAAAAGACCATGACAGAAGTTTACTTCCTGGTTTGCAGTACATGGCTTACTCAACCTGCTTTTCATATAGCTTAGGTCCATCTGTCCAAGTGTAGCCCAACCCAATATGGATTTTGCTTTCCTACATTAATCAAATGTATCAATTAATATATAATTGATTAATATATCAATTAATATAAAAATTCCACATTAACAAATATATATCTAGTTATATGAAAAATGTGCCACGGCCATATCTAGAGACCAATCTGATCAAGGCAACTGCTCCCAACACTGCCTCAAGTCTACAGACAAAAACAACCTTCACAAATGAGCAGCTGATGCGCATGTTGAATAACTTGCCCAAATCATTTTGGATTAAAATAGCAGACCTATTCATATGACATCGCCACTCATGATGCTACTTTTAATTATAAAATATTCTTTGTAATTTGTCTAATCCTTAAATCTTTACCTTGTTTGTTTTTTTTTTTTTTTTGATGTAGTAGTAGTCCGTAGTCCCAGTCTACCAATGCTTACTTTGCATTTAAACCCATAAAAATTCAGTAGCCAGCAAATTATCAGCTAACTTTAGTGTAAATTGTCATTATTAGAATGAAATAAATTTTCATTTGAAGCAACAATGTGGAACATAGCTGGAAAAATGTGTTTTAATTCCAGTTTGTATATTCACAGTTGGAAGTCCAGGAACTTAGAAATCTAGTTCCCTTTCTTTCTCTGTTGATCATTTATACCTCATTTGCCCCAGAAACTTTGGCTCTTTTGAAGGCACTTTGTTTACAATGTGTGCTCAGAATATCTCTCTAGAAAGCACTAGCAAAGAATGGATTAGAAACTCACTCTTGCTTGCCACAGCAGAAATTCAGCAGATTTCAAGCATTATTTTTTTCATTCTAGACCCATTCTAGATCATTGTACCATAACATTCCGATTCTAATGAGGAAAGTTTTCTCTTGTTTAAAACAACATACTCCAAAACACTTTATTTTGCACACTTCCTGTGGGCTCATTGTAGATCGGGAAGAAAAAGTACTTATTGCAGAAGATAAATAAATCTGGTGACTTTAAGGTTTGAAATTTATTGTTTTACCTCCTGGGGAAATACAGCAAACAAGGACACACATTATTCTGTCTGCATAATTTGTTTGCCCGATGAAATCCCCAGCCAGCAATTAATATTTCAGGTTCTCCAAGAGTTTAATGTATTTATAGATAATTTGTAAGTACTGAATTTTTAAGTGGTTTTAAATATCCAAGTAAGCAATGTGAGCCTAGAATAGACTGCATACTCATTTTCTAAACAATTGGTGATAGAAAACATTGCTACATTCTGATATCATATTTTGATTTTATCATTTATGTTTTGAAAATTGCTGTTCAACATAATAGAGGAATTTCATTCTATTAATTTCAGTAAATCTCTATGGAATTATAATAATTGTTATCAATTACAGGGAGGAATAATTTCCTGATTATCCAGCCTTTGATAAAAAGGACCATTAACTTTTTTAGCATTAGCAGGACTCCTCATCAGTGTTCTTTTACTGCCTGTGCATGCTTCTTGATTCATTGACTGGAGGGAGGGGTGCATATATCAACCTGTATTTTTGGAAAGAGTTTTTTGGAGTTAGAACCACCATTGCTGACTGAAGGACATGATGGTTGGGGAACAGATGGGGATACTAGATTAGATGTGATTAATATGTCTAAATATCAAAAATCTTGACTCTAAAAACAATTTAACAAATCTAAAGCATTAATTTATTCACCTCCTTGATAGAAAAAAAAAAAAAAAACAAGTAGTAATCACCCAGTTTCAAATTCTGTAAATTTGGTTTATAAGATGGACCTGGATATACTGTGTCTCATTGAATCAAGTTCTATATGATGAAACATAAGATAAAAATTTCCCTTCAGTATTATAATACAAGTAGTGGTAACTACTAATAACAGTTCCTTCAATACTAATTCTCAACACAGCAAGGAAACATCTGCTAGAAGGATTTTATTCTCAATGGAAGGGACATGTGCTAGTAAGGTACATCTCCAGAGTATGTCTGATGTATTTTGTGGGAAAAAAAAAGAAAAAGAAAGCGGGGCCTGGCGCGGGCGGGCACAGGGGCACACGCCAGGCCGGGCCGGAGGCGCGCACGGGCCTCACTCTAGGGCCAAGGTAACGTACACATGCAAAGGACACAGGCGGACACGGTTCCGCAGGGGGGGTTTGGGGAAGCAGGCAAGATGCACGCGTGCCTCGGCCTAACCGGAGCGGGCGGCCACACCGCCGGCAGGTCCCGCACATGGTGGGGGGGGGGGCGCGAGATCCTGGATCTCTCTGCATGTTACCTGTGCTCAGACTGTCCATGTGACTGGATCCCAGAGTCTTAGCGTACCAGCTAGCTCCGTGTGGCGAGTTTAATAAGAGGCGGCCCATCGCTTTGATGTTTTATTATTAAGAAAATAGAAAGAGAAAAGAGATAAAAGGACAAAGAAAGAGGAGAAAATAGATAAGAAAAGCCACGACCACTTGGAAAGGGGAGAAGACAGAGAGACAGACAAAGAGAGGGCCGGGAGAGAACAGGCGGAGAGAGAGAACACGCACTGAGGGGTGTTATATAGTGAGTTGGGCGGTCAGGTGACCAGGAGGTGGGGACAGTGTGGCTGCTGGCAAGTGACTGCCTAGGCAGAGTCAGGCTAGAACCTGGGGCGTGGCCACACGTCTCATTATGGTCCCACAGTATTTAACGTTTTTTAGTGGTATATATTTATTAAGGTATTCATTTATTTATTCACATGGTATAAAATTTACACACATTGTAAAATTTAATTCTTCTCTGTATTCAATTCTTAGTATGTTAGTGAGAGTTATTCAAGTTTAACTCTTGCTACAAGGCAATCAGGATTCTTAGTGGTTTCACTCACCAAGATTATACTCATTTCTGAACTTCTGTGTTCACGGATCCTGGCAATCACAAGTTTGTTTTCCTTCAGTAGCATCCACATTTCAAAATCTCATTTAAGTGAAATCAAATGTAGCCTTTAGAGTTTTGGCTTCTTCCATATTTTTTTATAATGTGTATTCACATAAGAAATAAAATGTATGCTCATTCAAAATCCTTTACTTGAATTTTGAGAAAAGAGTTATTCATATTTATCCTAAATGGGAAACAGCCCAATGTCAACTGTTTGGTGGATGTATATATTAATTCTGATATAACCTGTGACTCAGCACTCTGTGAACAACACAGTTGTTGAGCAAGCACATGGATTAGGAAGACTACTGCCTTTCCAGTTTACATGGATTGGGGAGACTACTGTCTTTCCAGTTTACATGGATTGGGGAGACTACTGTCTTTCCAGTTTACATGGATTGGGGAGACTACTGTCTTTCCAGTTTACATGGATTGGGGAGACTACTGTCTTTCCAGTTTACATGCCCACACTGAGACAAAATGGGTGAAAATATTTCAGTTTTATTCTAAGTATATGACATCAGGCCTCTAGCATAAATATTCTTTCCCAGACTTAAAATATGGAGGGATGCAACCTTACTTTCCACTATTCATCTAGACCTCTCCTCTACTCTGAAAGTCTTTATTACATAGACACTTGATCTTTGAGTTCCCATGACTAGAGTTTTGCATAATGTAAGGATTCTGAAGTGTTTCATTCACTCTCATTTTCTTAAAATTGGCTTCAGCTGCTTTATACCCTGTGTCTGAGATCAAGTGGTTCATAAAAGTTTTGTGTTCTATACATATTGAATTACTAGGGCAAAATATTTTCTTTAGTTTTTTTCCTTACTAAGATATGTACCGAGGAAAGTTGAATTAAAAATAATTTGAGTTGTAATGACTTAAATTCACTGTTTAATGGTTTAAAATTTACTCATTGCCTCTATAGCGTTTTTACCCATATGCCTGGATATGCTTCCTTCTGAACATGATAAAAGGTGGTTTCCAAAAAGCTGGCCCCTCATTACATGCTTTCCAACACCTTTTTTTCCAAGTTGAACCTTAGGAAATCTCAAGTAGATGCTATTTAGAGTTTGTTTCTCTCTCCCTAATCTGTAGGAATACAACCCAGCATGAAATTTGTAGTTTACCTAGCAGGCTATACTCTGGCTGAGTCTTAGTGACTACCAACCAGCAAAAACAGAGGTACAAAATATTCTGAGAAATGAGTAGATGATTTTTATCAAAGCAAACAAGAGTATAGGATTCAGGATACACTAACTTTTTCTCATCTTATTGCTCTTGTTCAATTACACAATACCTTTTGTTGATACCACATTAATGGAAGAGAAGGCAAATTCCTTATGTATACATACAACCACAGCAATATAAGAAAAATACCCAATGATATGGGAGGCAGTGCGAATGAAATCTCTTAAAACTCTAGAACTGTGGACCTGTCTTAGCAGAAATGAATTGTATGCAATTGTGAGGAAGGCTGTAAGAGAAAGTCATTACACACAAAACAGGAAGGAAGGCCTGGAGGATAATTCTAGTGTTTATGGAACATAAGTCAATTTCAAAGGAAGTCATTTACAATGCTTGCTAAGACTAAGCGTATACTTGCACTATGACACAGAAATTTTGGTCCCTGTACATCCAATGCAAATGAGCACACATTTTCATTTAAAATGTGCATTGTAATATTCACCATAAAACTTCACAGCAGCTAAAAGTCGGAAATTACTGAGCTCTCCATCAACTGTGGACTGGATAAATTGGCATGGATATCCACAATGTATTCGATATTTATAAACACATACAGTTCAGTTTGTATATGTTTTTATGTGTATCTACATTTGTGTATATGTGCACCCATCCCCAAATGAATGTTATAAAAATAATGTATTTATTCGATATAACATAGGTACTTATACCACTAAACAAAAATATACCTAATTCTTGGGAAATATGCTAAGGAGAGAGTATAAGAGGCATGAATACTCATGTAACTACTGTAAGTCAAATAGTGGTTGATGTGAGGATGGGGGAAATCTCAGGCAGTGCAACCAATGCTTTATCTTTTGATTTGGATATCACAACAATGTTTTAAGTTCGTGAAGATTTACCAGTCTAATGATATGTGACAAGTGCATTTTAAAATAGAAATATTAAATTCACAAAGGGCTCATGCTTGATAATATGTTCGGAGAGTCCTTTGAATGCTTCTCTAGAACAAGATATACATACATACAGGACATATTTAACTCATGTCAAGTAATTAGTAGTGACTAAGGAGATTTTCTTGAGATAGAATATTTTGTTCATTGTTTGAATTATACAGACTCTTATAGTAACCTTACAAACAAAGGTTCTTTGAAACACCAATAGTATATTTAACATCAGTCTCATCATTGCAATTAGATAAAATGGACAAGTAACATACCAATAAGAAGGGAAACTTACCTGACTAAAATCAGTGAATGACTTAAAAATTTATCAAATTAAAACATCTTGATATAAGTTGATTTCTCTATATTTAAGGATAGTTCTTTAAAAGTTGATAAGTTAATTTTATTCTGTCACTTGGGATCTCTCAACTAAGTTTAAAGAGAAAATTCAACAATAACAGTTTATATTTTTGTACGAAAATAATCAAGTGAAGATCAAGTGACGTCTTTGTGGTATTTAAATGTGTTATATGACCATAGTAATTAAAATAGCTTGGCGTTATTTGATGGTAATAGACAGTTAATGAAACTTGTTATCATCCACAAATTCCTAGCCTGCATTAGCTCTATAGCATAGTCACAGGAACTCAAATTGATGGGAAAGAGTGGATTTAATATTGCCTGGAAACCTAGATGCATGGAAAATTTAATTCTCCAGTCTCTCTACTTCTTGTCGTTTCTGATTTCCTATTTTGAAATCTATGTAGGATGTTCAACCTCAGTGAATAAAAGTTGTGAAAGACAGCTTGCTGGAAATCAAAACACAAAGTGTTCTTAAATATTTATAAGGGTAGGTTTTTGATTAGTTACATGAGGGCAAAAAATAATGTCTATTAATTTCTACTAATCAGCTCTGTGCCTATCAGGCAGAAGACTTTGCAATACTAGCAAGGAACAAAAAATGCATACCTTTATAATTATGTGATTTAAATATTCTAAACATTCTAAATGATTTAAACAAATATTTAATATTTAAATAAATTGTGTGACTTAACTATTTCTGTGTATAAAATATAGTTAAATGCAAGCTGTCTCTTTGTTATATTACTGAATAGCTTCAAGTGTTTATTTCTAATTCATCACCCGATCTATTGCCATACTTTTAAAAAATTAGAGGTTTGTTTATTAATCCATAAAGGTTTCCATTCTGACATGTCTTTGTAGTTAGATAATACCTGACAACCTTTATACATGTATTTCAGAACAAGTACATTTTCACTTTCCTTCTCTCTTTTATAAGTTTTAAACATCCAATCATTAACATATCAGAAAATTCTTTTCTCCAATTTCTCTTCTGTAGACAATTACAGTTATAATTCATTGGTGCTGAAAGAGATTGCACAAAACATTCTCTGTAGACTTACTACTCATTTCCTCATTAAATAAGAATAACTAAACAATTTTGTGTAATAGTCTAATGGTCACATACTCTACCAAAGGTCCACCTCAGTTTTTCTCTGACTCTTGAAAGTCCCTTATTTTATGTTTTCAGAAGCTGATCGCAATCAAGCTATTCTCTACTATTCCTTTTTCTCTTATCAAACACTAAACTTTCTTCATAGTGTAAGAATTCCTTTATGATTGGATCTATGATTCTAACAAGAACTAGCTCTGGAAAAGATGGGAGCATCTAAAATTTAAAGCTTACTTTTTCAGGGATAATGCTTCACATAATTGACCATAAATAAATGAGATATTATGTACATATAAACATGTACATAATAGTAGCTTTATTCATAATTGTTTGATTAGAAAGTGATTTATATGTTATTTGATGAGTTAATAAGCAAATTATGGTAAATCTATGCAATAGAATACTACATAGCAGTAAAATTCAATGAAGTAGAGAAACAAAAATTATTTTCAGCACAGAAAAATTATAATGAATAAGAGAATCTAGTCTTTTGTTTCATTCTTTGTGATTTTATATATTTTATATTTTTTAAAAAGTCAAATAAATTATGATTAGAAATATATCAATGACTGTCAACAACTAATGATGAGAGCATGCATTTGTCAAAAACCAGTAGGAAAGAGGTACATAAGAAATACATCATATTCTGGAAGTCTGAGTTCATACTCTAAGTTCTGGAAGGTAAATAAAAATGGCAGAGTTATCCTGTAATATATGAAGATGATCTCAGTGAGCAAGGACATGAAAAGGTAACTCAACACTGATATTGCTGAAAGTATCATCATCCCACACTTCAAGTTATACTAGAAAGCTATACTCACACAGAATGTGGTACCTAAAAAAAACAGGCATGCAGTTCAGGATATATTGTTTCCATCAGGATATCCAGGCACTGTTGGAGACCAGGCTGGACTGGAAGGAATGAAGTTTAGCCCAACACCTGGGTTACATAGAATCTTGGTCAGCATCAGTGCTGGAGAAAAAGCTTTCTCTGGACACAGTTTTCAGGGAAACAGCTCTCCTTTCTTAATGGTAACAAGGGGATTGGGTAGGGGTTTCAGAGTCAGTGTACATTGTTGACTAGTACAAACGTGCTGAGAATGCTTCATTTGAATGAAGTGGAATTCCAGGTGCTTGTGAGACATGCTATTATAAAAAAAGGACCTGAAACCTGGCCTCCAGGTCACATGACTACTTTAAGGGTGGCAGAGTGCAGTTCATAAGGCTATGTGGGTCAGGACGTACCAGGCCAGATAAGGGAGGAAGCTGTCCTACACTTAATGCTCTGTGGACAAAATTTTCAGGGATGGAACCATCCTCACCTTGTTGCAAGGCTTTCTGGCCTTTTACAGATACTTTAGTTGTTGCAAAGGAATTGAGAATCCAGAAACAAGCCCATGGGCCTACAGCACCTAATTTTTCATGAGGCACAAAATATACTTTGTAGGAAAAATATCATGCTCAACAAATGGTCATGGAAAGATTGGAAATATTTCCACAAAGATTTTATAATGAAACAATGAAATTAGATTCTTATAACTAAACATTCAGAAAACTCAATTTCAAATGGATCAGGGTCTCTCTCAGCATACGACTTCAAACCTGGTATCTGTTAGAAGAGAAAGTAGGAAATATATTTTAACTTGTAGTCACAGTAAAAATCTTTCTGAATAGAACTTAAGTAGTATATGAATATGCACCAAAAGTTTGCACATAAGATCTCATGGAACTTTGATGCCTCTATTTAATAAAAGATAACATCAATCAAATGTACTGGTCACTTATAGATAGGGACAAAAAATCTTTACAAGCAGTTTGAATATTCTTTGGCCCATAGGAAGGGAAACTATTAGGAGGTATGGCCTTATTGAAGGAGGTTGTAGCCTTACTCTAGGAAATATGTCACTCTGTAGGTGGAGCTTTGAGGTCTCATTATTTGCTTAAGTCTGGCCAGTGTGATTCAGTCTTCTACTGGGTGCCTTCTGAACAAGATGTAGATTTCTTGGCTCCTCCGATGCCAAGTCTACCTGGATGCTACCATAATGAAAGGGAATGAACTCCAGAACCTGCAAGCCAGCCCCAACTAAAGGTTCTTTATATGAGTTGGTAATGTCTGTTTACAGTAGCAAAATCCTAAGACACCAGCTATGCAGTGGACTATCAGTGTCTAAAACATAAAATAGGACTAAGAAACCTTAGAACCTAAGCCAACAGACAACTAGATTTTTGTTAAAAAAAATCAAGCATTTAACTAAGAAGTAACTGAGAGTTCTCAAAACAAACAAGCAAACAAACAAAAACAAGTTTCTGAAAACTTTAGAAAGTATTCAGCATTCTTAGCCATTAGAAAATATAGTTTAAAACTACTTTGAGTTTTCATCTTACAATAGTACAAATGGATAAAATAAGAAAGAACAACAAATGCAGTGTGTATAAGTGAAAAGTTGACCATTTATTCACTCTTGGTAAGAGTACAAACAGGAAAGTCAAAAATGTGGAATCAGTGTGAAATTTTATGCAAAGCTAAACGTGATCAGCCATACTAATTCTAGGCTCAAACTTAAAGGCCCAAAATTCTACTACAGGAATATTTTCCCATCCATGTTTAACACTGATGTTCTTACAATTAGCTAGGAAATGAAAACATCCTGGATATACACCTAGTGATGAATATATAATGGAATGTATACTTATGAATACATAATGGAATATAAAGTTTTATTCAATTTTAAAGGGAAAGGAAGTCTGCAGAGAAATGGACTGAGCTGAAAATAATCATTCTGCATGTGGGTAATTCAAACCCAGAAAGACCTATGCTACATGTCTTCTCTTATATAGAGATGATAGCTTTCTATTATAGACATGTGAACTTACATTGGAATTCTCATACATATCAGGAAACTAGCAAGGAAGTATGTTATGGGTGTTTTAGTAAAGTGAAACAGAGTTCAAGTAGTAAAGGAAAGGAAATTAAATTAGTGGAACAGGAGGATTTAAATGGTTGAGAAATGGGAAGTTAAAATAGTAGGGAAAGAATGAAGAGAATTAATCAACACTAAGTATCTTCAAAATTGCTTTATGGAATTCTAGTATTGTTGAAGCTTACTAAAATGTACATATGCACACACACACATACACACAAAGAGAAAGAGAGACATACACATTAATTTAAAATGTTTAAATAGAGTTACTCTAAACAAGGCAGGGGATAATGTCTTTAACAGAAACTGTATGCTACCTAATATACTACATCTTAAGTGAAAATACACTGTTATATCATTGTTCTGTGATGGAAATCCTCTTGCTAGATAGTCATCTACAGTCTGTACATTTAAAATGTCAAGTCTCATTCAGTACACCAGTAAAGGCTCAGATACCATTGTTTTTTCCATGGGTCAAAAGCTTGAAGCTGCTATTCTAGTGCTATTATAAACTATTGCTGTTTTAAAAGTCAAATTCATCCTTAATGATTTTGTAGACTGCTGTTATCTAACCACCTACCTAATACCATCATTTTACTTATAGTTTTAAGTCCTCATTTTTTAAATTTCGGAGCATCAAAAGCTTTTGCATATCTAAGATTCATTAGCCAATTTCATCAGAAAGATAGAAATGAAATTACACTTGGCAAATTCCAGGCAAAATGCTCTTGTAATATCCCTATCCCTAACCCTAACCCTAACCCTTTACCCTAACTGTTGTGTAGATAAAATCTGTGCTCTTTGATTCATGAATCTACCATTGTGGTCCTTCAGTTTGAAATTACCATTAAAGACAAACGTTCTTCTGCAACAGAGTCATCATTTGAGAAACTGTAAGTTCTTTGTACATAAATTTTTATTCACTGAAGGTTAACTCTTGATAGATTCTCATAGCTAGCCTTAGCCAAGGTCCTGAAGCACAGGGCACTGGCATAAAAAAATGAAGCACACAAAAGCCACAAAGGTAGTAACCCCAGTCCCTGGCATTTAGAAGCATTTCAGTTCAGGTTCATTTCTTTGCTTGATAGTTTTTCCCATCACCATTATAATACAATTACTTCCCCAGTTGGAGGTTAACATCCCATTCACGAGTTAATTTTTTTTAAACCACTATCTGCATTTTGTCTTCTTGTCCACAGAGTTTTGCCTATAGCTACCGTCTCCTTTATGAACGAATACCATACACTCTAAATGAGCCAGAGGATCCTTGTTAATATTCCATTCAACTGCAAGAATTTAACCAATGTTGTCTCTCTTTGCCAAACTTATGATTTTATAAGAGTTTAGTTGCTCTATTCCATAGTCACCCCACATATCACTGGCTGTCTATGAAAAGAAAGCCAGAAAAGTTTCAAATGTTTCTGCAATTCAGGTCTGTTAACAGCTTTAAAACAAAAGCGAAAAATTACTTAGTGAATGGTATATATTTGACAGTATCATAAATAGTTATTACTTTTAAAAAAGGGGGGGTGTGAAATGGACTGGTCTGATTCAAGTCCAATTTCCGGGTCCATTATAACAACAGAAGTATTTGTTTCAGATGTAATCATTTCACATTGAAGATTTTCTGGTTTTCCTGCTGAGAATTCTAGATACAACTTTTCAAGATCTTAGCTTTCTGGTCTCCACTGTTCAGGATTCAGTAATCCCTCCTTTACACTTTGTGAAAGATCATATTTTCCCACACAATGGTCTGATGCCATAAAGTCTGCTTTGTCAAATGTTCTTGGAGCTAGGATCTCCACTGAGAACAACTATATCATTTTAAAGAACTCTATGAGAACAAAATATTCAAGGTAAAATATTCGAATGAGTATTGGTCACACATTTTTATTTTTTTAAGTTGGAGGATTAGCTGTGATTTAATATTTGAACCAAGAATAAGCTGTACATCTGGTTTACCAAAAACAATGTCATTTATAGTTGAGAATATTTTTGTCACTAATATATGTTTCACTAGAATGAATGGTCTCTACTCTAATGTCTGAGGAATCTATCTTAGGACCTCAGATGGCAGATGACTTGTATAATGTTGTAGACTTTCTAGTTAAGATATAAACTATTAAACACTGTTACAAGGATTTCAAAGTGCATGATAAAAACACTCCACAATTCCTTCCCTTCTGACAGTCATACAACTTATGATTTTGTAAATCAGCCTACTTAAATCTTATAGGTCAACAACATTCTATAGTTTGTCTACAATGTGTCCAATAAAATGGCAAGTCTATAATATCTAAAGAAAATTTTAGAGACTTTCTTAAGTAATATGACCACAAAAGCTGAGCATCACCAATTGTGTTCTGCATGCCTTCCCATCCCTTCTTCAAATATTGATTCATTGTAGAATTAGCTGCTTCCGTGGCTCACTGCCATCTTCATTCTTTGAAGATCATCTGAGATTACCACTAAACCGGCACTCTTTTAATAATAATCGCTAAAATATCTTGATCATTTTCAAGAGATTATTGTTATGATAACTGCAACATTAACCCTGAATATTCTTCATCCTTTAAACTTGATGAAAAATCTGAAGTACTGAGAATACAATGCAGGTTAGACAGAATGCAAATAGTATCCACCATTCAAACTTGGATCTCTTCAATAGCAAGATCTCTATTATTATATCACACACACTATATTAATTTTTATAGGAATTCAGCTGGCAAATATCAGATAAACACCTCAGGGGAAATCTCAAGTCTAAAGCACTCATATAAAGCTACATTTCAAAAGGCAAATTAATAAACAGGAGCAATTTGTTTATCTTTACAAAGGATAATAATAAACATAATATTACTGCAAGCATCTCCATTCTGCTTGATTATTTGAAATTTTCATTTATTTGCTTCATAGATCTCTTCTTAGAGTCCAAACTCATCAAGTATTCCTCCTTGCTGTAAGCATGTCTGGTATACATTCCTACTGGATTAAGAAAAACAACCACCACAGCAATAAAACAAGACAGAAAGAAAGAGGCTCTGGAGAAAAGCAGAAGAGTAGTGGGTTAGAGGAAGACAAAGCATATAAGGTGTGTGTGTGTGTGTGTGTGTGTGTGTGTGTGTGTGTGTGTGTGTGTGTATAGAGAGGGAGGGGGAAGAAATCAAAAAAAGTCTTGTTGAAAATGTAAATATATAACTGGCTATAGGGATGTGTGTTGTTATTATCATAAATACATAGGACATTTTGGAAAATATTCTCACAGCAATATAAAGCAGATGCTAATCTAACATAGACAGGGTTAAGTCATCCTTCATAAGTATGAGATAGAGACTGCCTTGGATATAAAAAGACTATTTTTTTAAGAACATCCAGGAAAACAGGAAAGAGGAACTATATTTGAAATGTAAACAAATAACCATTAAAAAAATAAGATAAAATGAATAAAGAAATGTTGCATTAATAAAAAATAAATAAATAAATAAAACTTCCCACAGAGGAAAATTCATGACACGCTGTCTCATTTGTTCAACATTTCGTTTTATTTTATATATGTTTTCATTGCTAATTAGTTATTTTTTCTTAAGATATATCAACACATTATATGTTTGATGAAGAACTTTTAATAAAGATGAGTTTTCACTATTCAGAAAGGCTTTTTTGGCTTCAACTCTGCTTCCACAGTTGAAAACATTTGCCAACTTGGTGTCACAAATTAGACATTTGAGAAGCAGGCAGCAAATTTGTTAATTATCGGGATTAATTTAATGAACTTATTCTCATTAAGTTCTATGAGCCATGTTGTGTACAGCACCGTGTGAAAGTCCACAACCACAACACAGCCATGTCAGTGCATAATTAAGGGCACCAAGGAGGATTTTTGGAGAAATACAAGGTGTGAATAATGCTTTGTGTAAAATGGCATCGTTAGACAGAATGAAGAGCTGATGAGTATGGAGAATTAAGCGGAGACCATTTTAGTCACAATAAATTAAGAGAGGAGTCAGTTTTGGCTCCCCAAACAAATGTTGAATATACACATAAATCATAATGTTTCACTGCCGACATCTCATCCCTAGTGTGATGAGCTATGTAATAGTGTTTTCCTGCTACATGATCTGGAAGTCAGCACAGTGTGTACTTAGATGAATTTTTAAAGTGTTGGTCATTTAGAAAAAGAACCTCACACGTCAAATACACCTATGATGGAAAACACATGAAACAGATGTTCTTTTTATTCCTCTGAGTCTATTGACATTTTGTTTCCACTGTTCCTTATCTAAAGGAAAGAGAAGGAGATTGACTATAAATAGAACATAAAACAACAAGTTTTAAAATACAACCCATTGAATTGGCAATTTTTCAAAATGAGGTAAGTACAGAGCATCAAAGTGGATCAAACTGAGTCAATAAATACAAATATAATTTTAAAAGCAAACTCAGCGGCCTAGAGAAATGACACAGTGGTCAGGAGTTACTGCTTTACAGCAGCAGGATCTGAGTTTAGATCTCAGCATGCATATACAAAGCTAGTTGTGGTTACATGCTTTTGTAACCTTGGTGCAGAAGGGCAGGAGACTGGAACATCTCTGTGATTTGATGGCTACCAATCTAGCTCCAAGTTAAGTGAACCATCTTATTCCACAGGAATAAAGGAAGAAAAATCAAAGCTGTCAACTGGAGTCAACAAGAGTACCCTTTCCAGAGACATATGCTACTTGCCAACCTCACGAATCATCTTACGTAGATTAAAATTATGGTAAGCTGAATGTCAGCTATCATAATATATTTAATGTTCATCTCACATATTATAACCTTTTAAGGTTAATTGAATAAACATTTTTCATTTTTCTTAAATTGAAAATAGATTCTTCTCTCATAAAAAAAATCCCAACCAGAGTTTCATTTCCCCTCCTTTCATTTCACTCCTCCTAGCCCCACCCCACCTTCTTTCTTCCTCAGATCCACACACTCTTTTTCCCCTTCAGAACAAAGCTGGCATCCAAGAGATAACAACCAAACAGGACAAAACAAGATACAATCAGACAAGGCAAAAGCCATCTCATATAGACTCTGTACCAGGCAACCCAACAGGAGGAAAGGAGTCCCAAGAGCAAGCAAAAGAGTCCTGGTGCCAATGCTCAGAGGAAATGTTATATGAATTGATAGCTAGCAAAGATAACTTTAAATTATCAGATTTTCCTTTTAACTTGTACTGGAAATTTAGCTGGTAGATTACACTCTTTTTCTCCCTGTGTCTCTGGCTTAAAGAAATACATTGAAAATATGAAACGTTTCAATGAATATCTGGTGAGACAGTAGATATTCATGTTCATTTGAATTCTACTTGTAGCATAAAACAATGGAGTCCTTAATGAAAATGGTTTCAGCATTGTAAATGTGATTATTAATATAATTTTCAATGAAACCCAATATTGAACTTGCAGAAAAGGTAACCTTTAAGAAACAATCTCTATGACCTGTGCAGTGATCCCTAAATATTATTAATTTAATTTTGCTTAACACATACATACATAAAATAAGTGTTTGTTCTCCTCAACTCATCTCTTTCCAGTGTTTGAACAGGGCATTTGCTTATACCAGAGGTGATTTCTGTATAATGAAATAAATGAGACAGCCAATAGCAGTATGATTTTGTCACTGAAAATTCTAGGACAATCAGGAAACTGTGTAGACCTAGAATCAATCTTTTAATTAAAGATCTCTTGTCATATGCCTTTCCTAGTTCATCTGAGTTTATTAAGTAGGTGGTGAATAGATCATGTAAGATTGCCTATGTCTGTACTTGTATATTTTCTTATATTATTTACCTCCATATTTATTTGAGAGTGATAATACTCAGAAAGGGTTTAATTATAATTAAAAATTACCCATACCCTGAGGCTATAGCAAAGCATTCAGTGAATAAATTAGATATAGATAAATAATCATAAAGAAGCATGACATTTAAATAGCAGACTCATGGATTTCTTAGGAAATAGCTCCATGCACAACTGACAGCTTCAGTAGGATTAAGACAATTTAATTAGTGATAGTTGGAGAAGGAATTTCCAGACCCCTGTGACTTTCCTTAATGAAAACTTCTCATCAAATACCTCGATGATATACAGGTGGAGTGATGAGAAGAAGACAAGAGAGTTCTTAAAGTTATTATTTTAAAAAAAAGAAAGATTGCAAATCTCTAGAAATCAGTTCTAATCACAACAACTCTATTATCTTGAATTAATAATGGAATATATTTGTAATAACAGGGACCAAGTTAAGAGAGAGGAAGGAAGCCATTTGGTAAATATGTAACAATTCAGTAGTTTATTAAAGTGGACACTTAATATTCAAGGTCAGGAATTAAACAGTGCAAAGTACCATCCCCATTCAGCATTTAGATTGGAATTGTCATTTGAGATGATTGTCTTCAAATCATATTAGAATGTGTTAAATGTTCAAAGTTTAGGCTTCATTCTGACATTTTTGTAACCTGAGGCTGCAGAGATGTATCTAATACACTTGGATTGCATTTTCTTGTACTGCCTTTACCATCCTCTTCCTCTTTTGCTCTTTTCTCTTACCTTATGGTACTCTCCTAATCAGGTAATGGTTCATCCTCCATATCCAACATACGAAAGGAAAGGTGTGACACATGATATTCTGAGACTCATTCCTTCCACTTGTTTGAAAAGAATATCTCCAAGTTCCATCCTGTCCTGAAATGATATCTTTGATCTTGATGTCTTTGTTCAGCTAATTCTCAAGTGTGTATATGTTTCTTTTTCCATTTGGACAGTGATCAGCATATTGGCTGATTCTGTGATTTGATTCTTGCTAGTAGTTTGGCAATAAACATGCATATTTGGGTGGGTTTAGTTGAACTTTGATTATTTTATTTTTGGTAGAAAATAATGATTGATATTGTTCAGAGCTCTGGAATTGATTGGCAAGTGACTTAGGTTTCCTTAGTTCTATTTACCTGATTAACAAAACAGGAGTACTCAATAGAGTTTATAAAAATGAAATGTTATTTTATATAAAATTATCATATACTATTTATATATCCCAATATATCCTATGGTTGGGGAGCTAGGAAATGCAAAACGTATGTCTGTAGTATTAATGATTCTTCTTTCAGGATAGGATTTTTGTAGTATATTTTGATCTGTTTATAAGTAACGTTTGAAAGACATTCTCATTATTGAGTTGATTGACACGAGCAGAGAAATATTTAGGGTACACTTGATATATTCTCTTGAGAATAAAGAATGGTCATTCGTTATAGTCACTCCCACAATTTCTGTGCCACCTTTACCCCGACTTCATGCTGGTAGGATAAATTATAGATCAGAGTTTTTGTGGCTGAGATGGTGTCCCAATTTCTCCACTGGACATCATACCTGATTATAAGAGATGGCTGGTTCAGGCTCCATGCCCCTCATTACTAGAATTATTAGCTAGGGTCACTCTAATAGATTCCTGGGAGTTTCTGTTTTCTACCTTGCCCCCAATTGCTCCTTAGTTACAGCTGTCTCTTCCAGTTCTCTCACCCTCCATCTTCCCTCACCTGATTCCTCCTGTTCCAGTCCCCACACTTCCCCCCAATGTCTATTACCTTTCCCCTTCCCAGGGATATTCATGCATCTCCCCGTGAACTCTCCTTGTTTCTTATTGTCTCTGGTTCCATGGATTGAACCAAGATTATCCTTTAATTTACAAGTAATATCCAATTTATAAGTGAGTGCATACCATGCTTGTCTTTCTGGGTCTCGTTACCTCACTCAGCATGATTTTCTCTGGTTCCATCCATGCATTTGCCTACAATTTCATGATGTCATTGTTTTCTTAACATCTGAGCAGTATTTCATTTTGTAAATGTGCAATTACTTTATCCATTCTTTAGTTGAGAGTCATCTAGGTTGTTTCCAGCTTCTTGCTCTCATGAATGAAGCCGCTATGAATGTATTTGAGCAAGAAAGTATCTCTGTGGTAGAATGAAGCATTTTTTGGGCATATATAGCTCTTTCTTGAGGTATACTGTTTGCATATTTCTAGGAAATGGCATATTGATTTGTAAGGTAGCTGTACAAGCAATGGTGGAATGTGATCCTTGTTTTCCTATGGGGTTGCCTTGTCCAGCTTTAATATCAGGAAAGGTGCATAGTCTTATTGCAATTTGATATGTCATATTTGATTATATCCCTGGGAGGCCTGGTCTTTGCTGAAGGGAAATAGAGGAGAAGTAGATGGGGAAAGGAGAAGACAGGAAGTACTGAAGGGAGAGGGGGAGAGAGAAAACTTCAGTGTAAGTATAATATATGACAGAATCCATTAATTAAAAAATGAAAAATACGTCTATATTCCATTTCATTGGTTCGGCATACTTAATCACTTCTTTAAGTTTATACTTCATTTCAAAAGTGCTGTCCATATGACTCTTTTATTGTTTTGTTGTTGTTTATAATTGGTTACTTTAGCTTAAATATCATACTTGTTAAGAAAATAATACTTTGTTCATCAGAAAAGTAAGGGGAAATATTTTGTTCTGAACATAAAATACGAATATATATTGAAATTTCCCTTAATTTATGTAACTATTCCCAACAATAAAAATCACAAAAACAACAAAGGATAAAGACTAAAACTCCTGTGACACTAAAATACCTAAATATGATTCTTTTCTTAAAAAGAGTAAAACAAGAGACATATATAACAGTTCTCATTAGAGTGCAGAATAGTGATAAAGGGTGGTTTTCTTCATGAAGCACAAAGATCACACTTAGCAAGAGAATCTAGTGGTTAACATGTTGCAAATTCTAAGCACAAACAATCCACTTGACTTGGCAACTTTCACCTATATTTTTATTGGTTATTTTATTTATTTACATTTCAAATGTTATCCCCTTTTCTAGTTTCCCCTCTGCAAATCCAATCCCCTCCCTCAGCTTCTATGAGGGTGCTCCCCCACTCGATCTTGCCTCAATTCCCTACTCTGGGGCATCGAGCCTTCACAGGACCAAGGGCTTGCTCTCACATTGATGTCAGATAAGGACATCCTCTGCTACATGTGTCCCTCCATGTGTACTCTCTAGTTGGTAGTTTAGTCCTTGGAAGCTCTGAGGGGTTTTGTTCAGTGATATTGTTCTTCTTTCTCTGGGGTTCAGGGATGGGGCCACCCATTCATCTCAAAAATATTAACCCAGAATTGCTCCTGTCTAAAGGAAATAAAGGAACAAACAGTGGAGCAGAGACTGAAGGAAAGGCCGTTCAGAGACTGTGCAACCTGGTGAACCATCCCATGTGCAGCCACCAAACCCAAACACTATTGCTGATGTCAAGAAGGGCTTACTGACAGGAGCCTGATCTGGGTGTCTCCTGAGAGTCTCTGCCAGAGCTTGACCAATCCAGATATGAATGTTTGCAGCCAACCATTGGACTGAGCATGGGGGACTCCAATGGAGGAGAAGGGGGAATGGAGGGGAAGGATTGAAGGATTTGAAGGGGTTTGAAGCCCCATCTATTATTTTTTCCTATATTCACCATCACCAAAGATAGAAAGAAGCAACATGGACTGATGAGAGAATTGGGGAACTCCTAAGTCCCTAATATAAAAAGGAATCTGCAAACCCAGAATGGAAACATCTTGTGTCTTAGGTAGCAGCTCCTGTCACATACAGGTTTGCTGAAGATTCCTCTGTGTCCTTGAACTTAAGTTCAGTAACCAAATGATTTCAATTTTCCACAAAAAAGAGATGATTTTCATTATCTCTTTTTCTTTAATAAAAGAAAAAATTGCTTCATAGAAACAATAAAAATGTCCCTTGTAGTAACAAAGAATTAGTCTATTCTTTTAGTATCAAGTTTCAGACAATGTTGTACTTCAGAAAACCTCCACACTCTCTGTAATCCAGGCAGCTGTAAGCAAAAAGACTTCCATGTGGCTTCATTTCCATATTGCTGCTAAGACAGGCTAGTTCCCCAGCACTGCTTTTTTTTCTTCCCCTTCCTAGCTTAGAATGAAAAAAAAATATATCAAACAATCTGTTAATGAGCATTTGGTGAAGTGTAATGAATACAGCCTAATTCACTAATTGAAGCTCATTCCACAACTCTCCACTAATAAGCATCTTAATGTGCTTAACTGTAAGTGTCCAAAATAGTTATTGAGATGTGTGGAAATTTCTCGTTCTGTATGTGAAAATTTTGATAATGTTGCAGTTTGATTAATTGAGAGAAAATGTTTCACTAACAATGAATAAAATGTAAAAAGCTGGAAAACTGTGCCATTTTTTTCTTCAAAAATAAATTAATTGGCAAATAAAATACTTTTTAAAAATAACTTCTAAAATTTCTGAGAGAAGCCAAGAGCTGATACTGAGAAGTTTTCTGATTAACTTGCTTAAGGATGTGACAAATACTCTTATCAATATTTTATTAGTCTTATAAGGCAAAATTATACACTTGGTTTTACTAATTTTTTTCCTTTATAATCACTTTAGCTCATTCAAGTTAGAAATGAGATCAGCTCATTTGTTATATCAAAACTCTTATTTCCTTGTCGTTTTTAATCCTCTCATCATACTGTCCTTTCTATGTAGTCTTAACTCCATCAGGAGAATCTGTTTTGTGGGGTTGCAGAAATTAGTTTGGAAAACAAAAGTCTCGAATTTCTATTAAGGTGAAAAATGAAGTGTTTAAGCCATGAATAGGAGTAAGATTGCTAATGGGAACTTCTTGCAGGCATGTTTCTGACCAGAGATACAGGGATGATGGTGTGTGATTGCATTGTTTCCCTGAGCATGGAAAAGTAATAAAAGAGAGTAAGCGTTTCCAAATGGAAGCACTGGGCATTAAACATAAAATTCTCCACATGGAGCAGGCATTATGATCATCATCATTTATACTATTTCTATTTCATTCAGCAGATGAAGAAATTTCACCTTCAAGTATGGAATACACTGTATTTGACTTCCTCAGAGGAACAGTGACACACCAAGAGGTTGTGCTGCTTTAGAGATCACACTGTAAACCAAATATTATTTAAAGAAGCTTCTAAAGACTACAGTCCCAGTCAACAGCATGAGCATTGTCTATGAATTTGCTAGAAATGCAAATTTTCAGGTTCACCTACTGAGTTGGAATTGCCCAGCTTTCTGGTTGAAGAAGCTTTCAGATGATTTTGAAAATGTCCACTCACATCTGAAAAGGACTCTCCTACCGAATCAATTCATGACCCCAGCCTATGACTCTATGCCTTTAAGCTTAGATACTAAAATCCCCAGAAGCCCAAACACAAGATTAACCAGTATCTTTAAGGAGATTTCACTCCATCTCAGTTAGAGACTGCTTGGGAAAATCCCATTTTACCAATAAAATATAATAATCGCTAACTTACATAATGACTCCTATAAATCATGATAATAACCTCAGCAAAAGGTTATCTTGGTAATTTGTCTATATCAACCACTCTTCATTATGACCCAGACATTTAGAGATGTAGTCACAAATATGACATCTTGACAATTTCCAGGAGAGTCATTAGCAAGGGAAGGCTGCTGTCCTCTGAGCTGAGGATGAAGAAACAAGTGGAGGTAGTAGAATTTTTTGCACTATGTGCTGTCGAATTTTACATAGCAGAAGAAGATACATAAACAACTTAAAGCATTTTATTGACTTAACATGGCAGGGGCTGTACCCATATGTGCATCTCAAAGTCAAGAATCGTACAGCATATTTGTGATGGTGGAAGCTAATATCACTCCCTCAAAGCTAGTGTTCTGTCCCAAGTACACATTATGAACAAGTTCTGATGTGGTAAAATAAAACAAAGCACCTCACTGCCCCCACCCAAAAGGAAAAAAAGCACAAATGATGATGTCATAAAATGAACTTAAAATTTCCAGCTGCATTTTTACATTATTAAGGACGGATTACTCAACTGGGAGCTTATGGGTGCCGGGTTAGGTGTGGGCATTGGAATTAAACCACCATATGGAAAAAGTGGTACTGTAGAGAGCCATATTGGGGTGTCTTGCCACCTGGCAGGAACTTGGCATTGACCAAGGTAAAGTTCCTCTCCCAGCTTCTGAGGGAGGAAATTCCTGTGCTAGTCACAATCCTGCTCCACCTAGGGTGGAGTGAAGGTGAAGTTCATTGTTCCTCCAGGTCTATGAATTCCTGAATTAAGCAGGTGACCCGCCCAGCTGCAGGAGCAGTGGCACCAATGCCAGTGAACAGCAGACCAGTTCTGTAGACCTGGTTTCAGTCTTTTGGGGGAAGGGTTTTTTTCTCCTGCCTATATATATTTGGAAAAGCTATTAAACTTTGAGCCTTGAAACATAACCTTGGTTCCATATTTCTCTTGTCATTATTTATCCATAGCTCTCCATCCAGAGAACCCGATAACTCATTTGTATGAAACAACAGGTGGTTTCATGGTACCATCTATAGACATCTGGGAGTAGGTGTGGCATTGTTGGAGGATAGGTGTCATTGTGGGTGGTCTTTGAGGTTTCAGAAGCTCAGGTCAGACCCAGTGGCTCACTTCCTGCTGCCTGCTGATCCAGATGTAGACTCCCCCGACTACTTCTCCAGCACTATATCTGCCTGCATTCTGCTGTGCTTCCAACCATGATGAAAATGACAAAACCTCCGAAGGAAAAGCCACCCCCAATTAAGTGTTTTCCATCATAAGATTTGCTGTGGTTATGGTGTCTCATCAAAGCAATAAAACTCTAAGTAAAAGAGGAAGGGAGAATCACTTTTTTTAGGAGTGTGATCACCAGTAGGTATCCCATGCCTAAGTGGTTGATTACCATACCTATGCACATGTAGACAGCACTGACTGGATCAGTGGGTTAAAATAAACAGATAAAAACTATATAAGAGAAGATATGAAAAAGGAGAGAAAATGTGACAAGACAGCCCTTTAGGGATTTAGAAGGGGGATGAAAGGTCAATTTTAGTAAGGATGCATTGTATACATCTATGCAATTTCCAAAGAATGAATAAAATAAGGAGGAGAAATACCAAAACTTTTACAATTGCTGTATCTGGGAGATTAGACTTAGTGATGTTTATCTAGTTGAGGTGCTCTCATTATGTCAAATGTGGGTTTCACAGTTATAGACTTACTTCCCCACGCTCTCTATTCACTGCCACAGTTAAAATCACAGCCTACATTGCTTCTCATTAAGACTTATAGCATTAAGTACAGGTTAAACAAAAAGACGTGGACCTTTCACATCTGTAAAATATTGCTAGATACTTCAAGGAGAAAGTTAACCCTCAACCACATTTTGATAGACATAAAAAGGAAACTTCTACTGCTGTAAATATTCCCTAGTGGATATACAAAGAAGTTGATTAACAACTAGAATAAAAAATGTTATGATTATAAAGACATAATAAATCATTTATGTTTTGAATAAAAACCCTGAAAAATAATTTTGAAATCATCTGAAAAGTGAAAGTCTTGAAACAATTTTGGTAATAGAGAAGGAGGTGATTTGGTTAAAATTCCTTTATGTGGAAAATAAATCTATCAGTAGAATGAAATTTAACCCTGTTGTGATGCAATAGATTTTTAAAAATGACTCCCTTGGTCATAAAAATACTCAGGGTTTCTGTGGTAGCTACATTGTAATTTCTTAATTTGTACTACATATTGGTTAATATGCCTTTAAACAAATTAAGTACCTTGATAGCTATCTAGCTAGACACTGAACAGATAGTTTTTATTGTTTTATGTTTGATTTTCCTTTTTTAAGCTGTTATAATATGTTTGATTATATTACAAGAAGTTCCCAGCTTTAAGGCCTTATGGTAGGGCTGACTATTTGTTCATATTAAGAGAAAAAGAGAGAGAGAGAGAGAGAGAGAGTGTGTGTGTGTGTGTGTGTGTGTTTGTGTGTGTGTGTGTGTGTTTGTGTGTGTGTGTGTGTGTTTAATTTAGTTTTGGTCAAAATTTGGGAGAGAGAATTCTCTGTCTGTCCCACACACCTTCACCATACCAGAGAAGAAAACGTGAAATAAGAGCCAAATCTATTTACATTGAGACTTTGAAACTTAGTCATTTCCAATTGCACTACTCAAACTCTTACCTGCTGAGGTGTTTATACAGCCCCATAATATCTTTGGCTACTTAGGCTACACTGACCATTTTAAAAGTACTGTGTTTGTTTGCTTGCTTGCTTTCTCATTCTCTCTCTCTCTCTCTCTCTCTCTCTCTCTCTCTCTCTCTCTCTCTCTCTCTCTCTCTCTCATTCTGTGCCTGTGTGTGAAATTTTAGGATTCATAATCTATGGCAGGCTAGATTGGCAAGCAAGATGACAGTTATAACCAAGATAATTGTATAGGCCCCATACCTAGAGATAGCCAGCCAAAAAGGCACACACACACACACAGAAACATGGAGAAAAAGAGCCAGAATAGACAGGAGGAAGAGAAGGAGGGAGATGAGTCCTAGAATTAGATGTTTAGGGAAACAGGTTATCCCATGTGTCCTTATACAGAAATTTCATATGTATATAAAGAAACATACTTCTTATTTTTAGGTTCAGAGGAAAAAAATAACAGAAAAATTATCAATCCAACAGAAACTAATTAATAACAAAAATAAACAAATCCAGGTAATCCAAATGAGTCCTCTCCAACATCAAGTTAGCTAGCCACTCACTCTGGGGCACAGATAAAATACTTTCTCTGGGCTTTGACTAGAGTCCTGCCCTTGAAATTTTTCATTGCTAAAATGGCTATTCTTGGCATTAAATTTTATCAAATTTTTAAATGTAGAAATCACTATTACCATCTTGAATATATCCTTAGGTAGGCTACATATGTCTAAGGAATTAAAGAAAATGTTCTTGATACACAGAAATGAATGTAACCAATTTGTAAACAATAATCTAGGCCATGTTGATGAATGAAACTGCCCAGGAAGAAAAAAATATCAGAGATGTAGGGAAATAGGGGGCAGAGGAGGAAAAGGGGTGGAGGAGGAGGGAGCAGAAGAGAAATTGGCAGGAAGGAGAAGATAAATTAGAAGTCAAGAGAGGAGAGAAGAGGAGAGGAGAGGAGAGGAGAGGAGAGGAGAGGAGAGGAGAGGAGAGGAGAGGAGAGGAGAGGAGAGGAGAGGAGAGGAGAAGAGAGGAGAAAACAGAACAAAACAGAACAAAAGAGGAGAAAAGAGGAAAGAATCCTGAGAGGCAAACAACTAAATTGTTGTAGTTACATATATACATGTATCCATATATTGTTTCTTGAAAGATTTACAGGCATTTCAACTGTAAGAAGAGGCAATTTATTGTATTGGAAGCCTATAGATACTTGTAAAGAGAAATAGCATTTAAATGTTGAGTTGGAGCTCGCCAAATGACATGCCTAAAGCAAGCAGCAGGCTACCTAAAATGATGTACAAAGGATACTTAGTATTCTAGCAGTTTGTTTTCTCAATGATCTGAAATTGACAGCAGGAGGAGGTTACCCAGCCAGGGTCCATGGCTCCCCAACGTGCTCTGTGTGTTAGCATCTCTGGAAATTAAACTTCCATGATATACGTCATTTTTGTGGCCAAGTTTTAGGAGAGATATTTTTGTTGTCTCTGTTCTCTGTTTTGGTTAGAAGTAAAATTAAAGAACCTAAAGATTTAGGTCAGCCTGGTGCCTGTATCATCATGAGATAATTACTCAAAAAAAAAAAGATTTAAGTAAGAGCATCCTCATAGATTAAAATCATAGAAATGTTGACTGCATAAGGGTAGTTTTATCCTCTGCTGTTCCTGTGGTAAATGGTGTTCAGTTAGGATATCAAAGGTAGGTGGGAGAAGACTTGAGAGTTTAAAGAGACCCCCACTGTAGCCTCCTCTGCATTTCTGATTGAAGATATAAGCAGAGAACATTACTAGATTTTGTTCAATACTGAGTACCTCCCCCATTAGCATAGAACACAGTTATAGTTTCATAATTTTGCATACATTTACCATCCATGATTGTCCTCTTTGTCTCCTATTATCCTTTGCAGGGACCAGATTCATGAAAGTAAAAAGACAAGAGATGCCAATTTTAAAGTTCAATAGGAAAAGACCATAAACTTCGATTCCCCAACCTCCACCTCGCCAGCTCATAATACCCTGGAGTCAGATTCATTGAATGGTAAAATAGTAACACATTTTTTTCCCTTCACTGAGCTTATTAGCTTGATCCTTACACTGTGAAGAAAAGAGTGAAATGTAGCCATCTGATATCTCTATTGTGTGAGTGTGTTGGTTTGTATAAAGAGGGAAAGGGGAAAACCTCCGCCTCTTAGCTGCATTTTCTGCGCTGGGACACATTACACAACTGCTCCTTGTTGAACTGTAATTATAACGGAGCCACCTCTATAAACATGAATACAGGGGAAACTAATTAGGTGCTGACAATAAGCAAATATTATTCTCTTAATTAGATCTTCTTCTATTGGAAATTCTGCTTTGTTCTTGCTACTCTAGTGTGAATGACATTTGAATCATAACAGTGTCTCACAGAGCAGTCTTTCAGGGAAGAAATAGACAGGCGCAATGACACAGCCAGTGAATACCTTTTCACATCTTTGCTAATCTGAAGTCAATGAAATGCATTCCCCAAACAGCTGCTTTGGCTGATTGGTATACTTGCATAATCACATCTGAACCAGCACACACTGCATCATTTTAGCATTCATACAATTTGATAGTTCTTATGTTACATACTATATTTTTTATGTGGCTGTTTCCTATCTTGTAGTTGGGAAGCTGAGCACTGGGTTGGAATGAGGAATCTGCAGGACAAATACAGTTGGGTAGTTTATCCATTCTACACCTCCTATCTTCAAAACTCAATGTCTCGCTCTACCTCTTTCTCTTTCCCTCTTGATCTTTCCTGAACCAGCACATGGGTTTTAAAATATTTAAAAAAGGAAGGAACCATCTCCTTCACTTATGCTTACTTTGTGAGTATAGGTGATAGGGAAGGAGACAAGAATATATTTTGGGGAGTTATACTGTTTGATCAATAGAAATCTCTAACCTATGAAACAGACATCTGAGAAGCATGCTGAGACTGTAGACATGTAAGGGTCACGCCTATGCCCCCTGCTTAATGAGCAAACATTTCACCCTGACACTCAGAAACAGAATTACACTATTTGAACAATAACATCTTCAAACAGAGATATGTTAAGAAGCAAGTAAGGACCTTCATACAAATAATTAAAATAATTTTTTAACTTTTCATATTTTAAAAGGCAAAACAGTATTTATTATATTCTGATATTTGTAAATTAGAAATGAAGTTCAATGGATTTATTTTTGTGCCTAATATCTAAGTAAAAGTTTTTTTAAAAGGCACCATAGAAAATATTGCAAAATCCCCAGAAGTCAATGGCATGATGGCACATGCCATAGAACAGCTAAACTGTTCAACAATCCATAACAGTGAGGTTTTAGAAACTGTAAAACCTGCAATTTCTATAGTGTTCATTTTGAGGTGTGGGTCAGGAAAAACATACGCTGAAACATGTTTTCAAACTTTGAGAACTTGTGAGAAGATGCCAAATTAGATGCTGTGTTTGAATACAGTAAAAAAAAAACAAATGAAGTAGGTCGTTGGGGCACTATACGAAGCTGAACTCACCAATGCCTTTATCAGCACTTGGAATATGTACTAGTGAACTCCCTTGTTACAGTGTCAGCTGTTACTGATCCAGACACTGCCTAGATACCAGACTTAAATACAACTCATTAGGCACGATATCCGACAGACAACTGCTTCAAGGATCTGCACTGGGAGTTTCAGAGACAGGGTTATGCAGCTGAAAAGAAAACACCGAAGGTTGAATCTGAGCAAGAAGAAGTAGGAGAAGCAGAAGTATGGCCTGGGGATCTTAGCCTAAGACTGCCAGACAGACAGACAGACAGACAGAGGGAAAATAAACTCTCCTATCTCCTACCATTGCCAGAAGCCCACTATACAGGGCCACTGTTCACACCCAGTACACAAAGGTACTCAGGTACACCTACCTCCCACATCCCTTCAGAACCTGAGCCACAACAGGGAAGAGTCTTATGTAGAGGAAGTGAGATCCTGAATTCCCTTGAAGAAAGACAGTCACTTTCTGGGGATAGAGGTAAGGGAATGGGGCTGTGCTCTAGCCCGGAATTGTAGCCGAAGATAATCTGTACTTGGGCCACATTCTCTCATACAGATAGGCACTCTGACTTGTGCAATTTAGACATCATTTCTTCTCCCTCCTAGCTGTGGAGACTGACGACCCTCAGGAGAAAGCAGAACATCCTGATGAGGAGGAAAAGCTCCAGCACAGTCAGAGAATGTTATTTCCTGTTTCTATTTTTTAAATTTTATTTATCTTTTCAATCTGTATTTTTATTTTAAATTATATCTATAGTTCTTACATTAGTTTTTATGCTACTGTGTTTTAACTTCTGTCTCACTTGAAAAGAATCTTATAACTGTCCCTTTCATTGTGTGCCTATGAAATCTTTTATACATTTTCCATCTACACTGGTCCCTCTACTGCTGCTTACACCTCCAGCCTATATACTTTTCTTCTCATTTATACTTTGCCCCTTCCATTATGTCTTCTTTGTTTTCAATAACCTATTATCTATACAAATATGGAATTATAGAACTAGTCATATATTATTTGATATTGAGTGGCCCTTAAATCCAATTAGCGAGCTCTTGAAAAGGATAACTTTTTTCTTTTTTTTTTAATTGAATATTTTCTTCATTTACATTTCAAATGTTAACCCCTTTCCTGGTCCCCTCCACCACCACCTCCTCATTCTGGTCATTGTTGTAGTTCCTAGGCTTTCCAGATGGGGAAGACTAATGGTTTTATCTCTTGGCAGTTTGATTAGCATCTTCCAATGCTATCAGAGCTGGATCTGGAGATGGAGAACTTTGACTAAGTTCCAGCTCAATTCCTCCAAGTCCTGTGTCTGAAGGGAATGGCATGTTCAGCAACAGGGTTTTGCTTTCAAGTTCTGGAAGGAAACCAAGGGTAAAAGCAAAAGCCTATGACTTTCTCAAAACAAGAATGTGAAGGGACATATCCTATGCCTGGCAGCAGTATTTCTGATGGGTTGGAGGTAATGGAGCTATCATCGTCCTCAGTAGAGACTACCAATTTAAATCACTACATGTGTGGTTCAGTTTCAATGGTGGCTTGTGAAACCTTCAGTGCAAAGGTAATTTATAAAAGAAACAGAAACAAACATTAAATGGATGAAATACATGACACTTCAGTCACCCATCTAACCATATGAATGATTTTGGGTCCATATATTATGGGAAAGAGTAAAGAATTTGGGCTTAAATGACATTCATTCATTTATTCATTTATTTAATAAATATATCGTTCATAACTATCCTTAGCCACGTTCCTAGAGTATATATGTAAGTAAAATCACTTTTATTCTTCACATCTATTAAGTTAGAAATAATTCCTATAAGCATACTTATCAAGACCAATGTCAGAACAGAATGGAACATAACACCAACCAATTCACATGTGAGTGTGAGGTGACTTTTAAGGTGGGTCTTGAGGGCAATAGGAACATTCAAGTGACAAGGACATTCCAGACAGAGGAAACACTAGCATGGGCAAGGAAGAAGACAGAGCCAAAAGTGGCCCAGAAGACATAAGGTTGGGATATAAATGCTGCTTGTCTCTGCTCTCAGCAGGCCTTCCCACTGCCTCCTGCTGCTCTCATCTATTTTCTTGCTCTGCAGTTTCCCTGCACTCCCCAATCTACTATTACATTCTCAATCCCCCTCCTCCACCTCCTCACCTCCTGTCCAATACACTTGGGTATATGAGATAAGCAGTGAGATAGTTAGTGAGAGCTGGGGTGTGTGTGTGGGGGGAGTGCAGTGCAGGGGCTTCAGAGAGGGTGAAGAGCAGAGGTGTGAAGAGTACCCTGGCTTCCCAGCCCATGATTGCCTCCCTTCACCTTGAAACCTTTCTTGCTGTTCCATGACCATCATCATGCTTTGCCAAGTAAATTGACTGATAGTATGCTATGTGCTGATTCAAAGGAAAAACGCAAAGCAGATTGTCAAGTTCTTTAAATGAGAAAAAGAAAATGCCCACCCACCCCCTCTGCCAAAAATAAATCATGGATAATTTACAAAGGAAACAAGAGTGCTTGAAAAAAAAAAAGAAAAAGAAAAGAAAGAAAGAAAAAGATTCGGAGCAGTCATCCAATCAAGGATTTAATTCATAGCCGCTCCTTAAGCAGTCACTGCCAGGTGACACTAATTAGCATCAAGAGTTCACAGGTGTTACTCTGCAAGGGAAATAAATAAAAATGAATAAATAAGTAAACTGCAGCATGAACTTCTCTGCCTGTGTCTCACCTAGCAGTCTCCAAATATGTCACTTGTCATCGTTATTAAAATATAATATGTTAGTTACAAACCAACTGTATTTCACTTGTAAATGTTTCTTCCTCCATAAATATAAATATCTGAATATCCATCCATTTGTGTTTCTATAAGTGCATTCACATTCATGCACTAAATATTTAGTATCCCCCGCAGTAGATATTTTGCATGATTCTAGATACTGTAAAAATACTTGTTCTTGCTTTGGGGGCTTTTAGGCAAACAATATGACAATTAGATGACATAGTTCAATAGCTGCTGTTTTAATGTTGCCAAAGCAGATATAATGCAATAGAGTATAAAATTACAAATAGACACTTGGGGTGCAATATAGAGTATCAAATGCCTTTTAATGCCAGTAACAATTGAGATAGAGTTCAGAAGATTAATGGATATTGTGAATTTCACATAAAATAGAAAAGTTTCACAGCAAAGAAAAACAAAACCAGGAAGTCTTCTTGAGTCTGTAAGCAGTTCAGCAATTCAGAGTAAACATGTCATAGGATGCTGGAACTGAGAGGGTGATGCAATGGCAACAAAGGAACTAATATTTGACATATTTCTAAACAGCTTAAAGTATTTTTGCATAGAATTGCATCCCTTACCTGAGAGAACTCTTGTACCAAGTGAGTTAAAGAGAGAACACAATAAAGTATCTATTAAAATTAAGTCTAATAGAAATAGGGGATTTTATTTTTCTTGTGGTATATGAGTTCACTATGTAAGAGATGTATTGATTTAACCACCTGTAGTGGGATAAACATAAATTCATGTCTTAGAATCACTAGAATTTTGCTTATGAAAAGTTAATTGTAGTACACAAGAGAGGAAAAATAGGTCAATGCAAACCTGAATGAAATGCACTGTAGCAATTGAGCATTAGCAAGCTGGAGCACAGATATCAGGAAGGGGACAGATATCAGAAATGCAATCTCCATTGTTTGTATGATTCTGTGGCTCAGAGATCTGGGAAGCACAGGCAAACAGAAGTCAGAAATAAAAGAGAAAGACAGAAATAGAGACAGAAAAATACACAGAAAGAGAAACTCAGAAATACTCACATAAAGGGAGATATACATACGTTGATAGATGATAGATAGAGAGATAGATAGATAGATAGATAGATAGATAGATAGATAGATAGATAGATAGATAAATTGATATATACTTAGATAATTAGATATAGAGAGATAGATAGATATTAGATATATAGAGATAAAGTGAATGAGAGAGAGATGATAGATACCCACATAGAGAAACAGAAGTATACAGAATACAGAGAAATGTTGCAGCTCATAATTTAAAGAAGTGTATCTGCACACGTTGGATAATTTCACAAATCATAATTAGAGCTTATTATGATATTCAAGAGAATCAAAATTGCTGTATCAACACAAGGAGATAGCACCTAGAAACATACCACATCTGACATTCAACATACATGTGTAGAACAAAGTTACTGGTGCTTCTGACTCCTTCAGGAACTGACTAAACTCTCTGTTTCCAAGAGTGCTCACATATCACTTGTTATATGGTAGCTCTTCCACTTGCTGTTAGCTAGTAGATGTTAAGTCAGGAATGTTTCTGGTTCCAGGAATTAATTCACATGTTTATGTAGAGTAAAAGATTAATATATTGGCACTTTGCATGACAGAATGAATGATTGTTTTCTTCAATAGAGATTTCCTATTTTGAAACAACCAGTTCTTGGCATCCCTGATCCCTTTACCAGAAAGTTTTTTGTTATGTTTGACAAAATACAGTAGAAGAGGTGATTAGAATGTAATAAGTACTTTGGATTATAATATGGCATTAAGTAATGTTGAAAGAGAAATTAAGTTATCCCTATTTTAATTGTATTTTACTCCTAGCCAAAACATCATTTCAATGGTGATAACTTATCTCTAATATAAATCTAAATTTTGATAACAAGTAGCACCATGAGCCTTCTCTTGACAAGTATATTGTACCAGATTATGACTATATCATAACTTTACGGTTTTAATGGCATGAAATCATGATTTCTAGAAGGTAGTATATATTTTATGTGTGTAATATAGGATAATAGTGAAAGTTAACAAATTTGCTATGTAATAAAAGAAAATTTCGTTCTTCAATAAAACCAGAAAAGAATGACCCAAGTGATAGAAGCCGATAGACATTTTTAATAGAAAAAGAATTAGATACAGAGTTTCAAAATTATCTCCACATATATTCATTGTGTGGTCATAACAACTCATTTAACCATTCTGAGTTCTGCTTCCCATGTTTCAGTTGCAGTGATTCTGACCTTTTGAGAGTTAAATGAGTCTAATGTATAATCAGTATTCATAAAGGTCATTGTGATAACAAGTGAATATGACACCAATACAAGCAATGAGTCCTTTGGTCCTTTCCAACACCTATAACACAAATAGGGGAAAATATTTGGTGAGGAAAATAAAGCGGATTCAGCAAAACCAGAAGCAACACAACTAAACTGAATAATCTCCAAGGTTCTACAAGAAAATTCTCACAATTAGCAAAACAAATATATTCACTTAGAAATCCAGGGGGCTTTAAACCAAAGTGTGTGTCCCTTTAGGGTCTTTTAAATTGTTTTTATTACTATCTTACTTTTGGACACCTAGAAACACCAGTAATACACATCAGCAAAACTGCTATCAGTAGTTTGAATTGTTTCTATTATCACCAATTATTGCATTTAATTCAGCTCTGCTTGATTCATTCCTGCCAGCATTTGGGTGACTTTTGAATGTCACCCACTAAGTGTGATAGTGAAGAGACAATGTGACCACAGCTGTAAATTTGCAGAGTTTTATCCCTATTCCAATATAATTTATTAAGTTATATTCTAAGCATTCTAGGATAAAATGAGTATAGCTTAATGATCAAGAGTAATTTTTTTTTATCAGCTCATTAGATGGATTGGTGAATAATTCTGCATTCAACAACCATTCAGTGCATACTCTGGGGCAGACAGAGATTATGATTTAAAGAGATGAAGGGATTACATTTTGGGAAAGAAACCCAATTGCTTCCTTTTAGAATTATAATTACAGTGTCAAGCAAACAAATTTTAATGAAGAATTAATTCTACATTTGCAACTCACAGCAATGTGAAATGGTCAATGTATGTATTAGAATTCAGTCTAAACTCCACCCCACAGTTACCTGGTAACAGCCAGGTAGGCCTGACCCACTATAAAAGGAGTTTCTTGGCCCCTCCTTTCTCCCTTGTCTTTTATTCTCTCACTCTCCTAGCTTCTCTCTAGTCCTCTTGGGTTCTTCTCTCTCCCCCCTCTCCTCTCCCCTCTCTCCACATGGTCATGGCTGGCCTCTACTTCTCTACTCTCTCCCTCTCTCTGCTTTTCTCTGCCTCTACTATCCCCTTAACTTCCTCCCCATGCCCTGAATAAACTCTATTCTATACTATACCATGTGTCTGGTCCCTCAGGGGGAAGGGATGCCTTGGCATGGACCCGCTGAGGCATCCCCTTCCCCAACACCACCATAGTACATATTCTTACACTGTTTCTCTTTTTTGATCACAGCAGTATGAACTGCTGAATCTGATACAATCTAACCAAAGAAAAAAATTGCAAGGGTCTAAACTAAGAGATGACTCTTTGACATTGAATAATATGCAAAAGTGATGACTCAGCGCTATTCATGTGTGGAGGATGGGTTTTTTCTAAAATTCTTACAATTATTCTTCCTCTTTGAATCACTTCTAGGAGTAAACAACTGTATTAAAGTATATGTAAGAAATTTGTCCCCACAATTCATTAGCAACAACAACCCAATATATTTCAAAAGCTCACATTCAACAAGGCATGTATCCAGCTCTGGTCCAGCCCTCAGAATTGTGCAACATGTCTACTCCTGAAATTGGAGAAGGATAATTTCAGGGCATTCCAAATGGTTTTATATAACCTGGCAGTCAGTTCACCTGGATATCATTCAAAACTGTAGGACTCCAACTGTGATACTGCTACTATCTGGCTCAGCTCTTAGCTTTACATTCCAATGTTGACTCACTTGCTTTAACTACTGCTGTTGCTACTATTGCTGAAGTTTCTGATTTCTGATTTCTTAGTTGTTGAGTCTTTCATCTCCAGGTTAGACTTCCATGAACCATTCCTATGAAAATCATATTTTTGTAAATTTATTTCTTTTATTTTATGTATATAATTATTTTCCTGTATGTACGCCTGTGTACCATGTGCATGTCTGGTACCCATGGAGGTCAGAAGAGACCATCAGATCCCAGAAACTGGAGTCACAAACTATTCTGAGGCACTATGTGCCAGAAACTGAGCCTATACCTTATACAAGAGCAACAAATGTTTTTAACTTCTCAGTCATCTCCGGGAATCTACTGTCTTGTGAAGATCTTAAGCCCCTGGGTCTGGTTCTGCCTTCTATTTATAAAGGAAAAATTAGCGTTTTATTCCATGCCTACACTGTGTTCTAGATACTCTTCTTTTGCATTTAGTTATTTCCAATAAACATCTAAGAGAATGAAAGGGTCCCAGTAAGTACTTAAAAATCTAATAGGACAAGTTCTTTGAAAATGAACAAAAGTGACAGTAATACCCTAGACACAATCAGCATATCAATAGATTTCTAAAAAGATGGAAGGAGAGACCCCTGGTCCTGGAAAGACTGGATGTAGGGAAACGCCAGGACAGAGTAATGAGAGGGGGTTGAACGGAGAAAAGAGGGAGGGAAGGGGGCTTATGGGACTTTCGGGGAGGGAGGAAACGGGAAAGGGGAAGTGATTTGGAATGTAAATTAAAAAAATAAAATAAAATTAAATTAAAAAAAAAAGTGACAGTAAGATTGATAGAAGATGCCCTTTCATTCACCAGTGAACCCAGGTTATTGTGAAAGTGCTTCTTGAGCCAACTCTCTGTTCCTTCATTGACCTCTCATCCTGGAGATTACTTTCTGTAGAACATTATTATGCACTGTCCTGGCATGGAGGAAAAATTCTGCCACTAATGACTTATGATAAGCTGAACATAAGTCAATGTAAAAATTGAACCCTTCTTTCCTGTGCATTTATAATCACTGCTTATTATCACTTTTACACTTCCAATCATAAAAGTCCCTTTAAGGAATGTTTTATGTAAAGAATTTAAATCCCACTGAGCATGGGAACTCCAGTAGAGGAGTTGGAGGAAGGAGTGAAGGACTGAAGGGGTTTACAACCTCATGAGAGGAACAATGGTATCAACCAACTAGAATCCCTAGAGCTCCCAGGGACTAAAGAACCAACCAAAGAATACACATGGAGGGACTCATGTTTCCAGCTGTATATGCGGCAGAGGATGGACTTGTCTGGCATCAATGGGAGGGGAAACTCTGGGTCCTGTGAAGGCTTGATGTCCCATTGTAGGAGAATGATCGGATGGTGGGGCGGGAGTGGGTAGATGGGTGGGGATCACCCTCATGGAGGCAGGGGGAGGGGGTGAAGTGGGGAGTATTTGGGGTGGAAACCTGGAGGATGGATAACATTTGAAATGTAAATAAATAAAATAACCAATAAAAAAAAGAGTTTAAATCCCATATAACACACAGAATTTTAATATGAAGCAACGATTCTCATTATTTGTCTGTAAGTAAATTGAGGAAAGATTTACTCTTTGTCCTTTTATAAATTTTGAGACCACAATTTCATTTTCTCATTAGGTTTCCAAATACATTCAATAATATAAATGTTTTATAAATGGTACATAGTTAACTGCGGTGTGAATGTCTTCAATCCCTGTATTTCAGAAAATAGAAGCAGAGTTGTTGAGAGTTCGTGGTCACCTTGAAGTACATAGCAAGACCACGATTCTTTGTTGTTATTGTTTTTCAGTCAGAAACTGAAATCTTCATGATGATGTGTCATACTGTGACCAGGCAAGTTCTTCTCCCATCATACAAGGTAGGCGGCAGCCTTTGGTTTGGCTGTAGACAGATCAGTTATAATTTCACAGCCTCTAGACCAAAAAAAAGAGTTGGAAAAATGGATGATTATATGTATCATGTAAAATAAGAACATATTATCAACATGCCATTTTCATTGATAAATAATGGAAATACTTTATGCTGTAATTTGTCATGTTTGTTTATATAAATTGTTTTGTTATATTGTGTATCAAAATAGAGAAAAGAACTTAGCGAGAGGTTGACTAAAAGTATGAATGAAGTATTTCCATATAACTGTTATAGTCAAACAAAAGGTTAAATATTTCCAACAGCTTGAGTGAAGCAGAATCTTAATCCATTTTAGATGTTCAAATGGATGCACAGACAATAGAATTTAAAATTGCCAGAAGGACAATTTGTATTTGCAAATTATTTCTCCAGGCTTGCTTTTCCTTTGCCTCGCTAGTCACATTATTCCTTGTATTTATAGGACAGTTGTAAAGCAGTTAAAACAGATCAGTATGCAAATACACATTAAATAATGCAAAAAATGCTTGTAGGAGTCAGTTTCCCAACTTGTTGCAGCCATCATCACATGCAAGAAACAGGAGATGAGAAATTAGAAGGGAAGGTGCAGCTGCATGCCTTTGAAAAGCTAAGGTTGATTAATAAGCTAAGCAAAGGTAGATTCAAGGCTGGAATCTTATGTTCTATACCTAAAGACTGTATTCATTTCATTTAATTCAATTCATGTATACATGGATGGCAACCTAAAGTCTAAAAAAATATAATCAACACAATTGGTTCTTGGTTAATTTGCCTTTTATGCATGTATGTGGTAGAATAATAATAAAATTTATTGATAAATGATGGCCAACAGGTCTTCAATTTAATAAGGCATAAGGATACTATATTAATAGTATCCTTGATACTATTGAAACTCAATTGTGAAACCCTGCCTAAAAAATTATCAGCCGTTCTAAAAATTGTATATGTATGTCTATATATATGTACATTATACATACATACATACAAACTATATATTATATCCATAATATATATTAATATAATGAATGTAATATAATCATATGCAATATAATGTATATTATAAATAGTATAATATATATCTTATAATTTCATGTTACATAATTTATATTATATATTTATTATAGTCTATAAGACAGTCTTATAGATGGCTTTGCTAGCATTAATTTACATATACTGATATGGGAGGTGTTCCTGGGTTATAAGAAATGTCCTATATAGTCACAAAGAGTCTATTTTATAACAAGATGTAGAATCAGTGTAAGCGAAGGCAATATGACAGTGAAATAAAGAAAAGCAAGCAGTATGATGATGAAACAGATACAAAAATAGCAGCACATCAACGGAAGCACACTAGTGAGGCTGTCTTTAATGACACAAGTGGGCCAAAAGCCAAGGAATGTAGGCAGCCTCTAGAAACTGAGAACAGACAAATATTCCTCTATAGAGATTGTGGAGAATTATATCCCTGATAGTGTGAGTGATTTTTTTCTTTCTTTTTTTCTTTCTTTCTTTCTTTCTTTCTTTCTTTCTTTCTTTCTTTCTTTCTTTCTTTCTTTTGTCCTTCCTTCTTTCTTTCCTTCCTTTCTTGCTTTTTCTTTTCATTACTTTTCCTTTTTTTCACAACTTCAGAACTAAACCATAATGAATTTCTCATGATTTAAAGAACAAATTTGCAATAATTGATTAAAGTAGCAATAATAAGCCAATTATCATGAGTTCTCTAAGGCAGAGGAATGTTTAAGTAAAGAGCATCCTGATGAGACAGCACTTTGCAGATCTGAGGAAAGGAAATGAAGCTGACATTGCTGAAGTATAGTAATGCAGGATTGACAGGATGCAAAAAGTGAAGACTATAAAATTGTAAGGGAAGAAAATTTTAAAACTGTAAAGAAAATCTATAAAAACACTCTCTATTTTAAAACCCAGTTTTATGAATGAAGATAAAAGACAAGTTTCTAAAACCAAGACTTATTACTTTTCTCAATGCAACAAAATACCCAATGGAGATAAAGTAATGTGCCATGAAGTATTTTGGCTCACGTTTTTAGAGGGTTCAGTCTATCATGATCATGTGCACAGATTCTGGGCCAACGGTGAGGCAGGGCATGATGGTGATGGAAACTTATCAATTGAGGCTGTTTAACCTCTTGGCAGGCAAGAAAGTGGTAGAGGCATATCTGGACCAGGACAAGATCCAAACTACAAGCACAAGCACAGAGTGACTCAGTTCTTCCAGTTGGACCCCACCTTCCCAATTCTCCAGAATTTATGTTTTCATATGTCTACTAGCTGGGGAATGAGAATCCCTTGTGGTTGTATTTCAGATTCAAACCACAAAAAGGTGCATCCCATTAATAATAGATCTTTTAAATAACCAAGATGTAAAGAATACTAATCTGATTAGAATACAATGCATTTTTCAATCAGGTATTTTTTTTTCTTGTATTTCAAGAAATGATTGAGGCACAGGATGTCAGAAGTGAAGCTGGTGATTCATGTACCATTCATGAAAAATGTTATAGTTGCTTACTGATTTATTTTTATTTTATTTATGTGTTCATTTTTGTGTGTGCCTGAATGTATGCCACATATGTGTAGTGGCTAATGTAGGCCATGAAAGGTCATCAGATTCCCTAAAACTGGCGTAATAAGAAGAAATGAGCTGCCCGTTTTTGTTGGAAACCTAACTAGGGTGATAATAAAAGAGCAGGTAGTATTCTTAACAGCTGAACCATTGCTCCAGTCCCCATCCTCTTATCCTTGTAATTTCTGTGTTATTGTATCTCATTTTTGCCCACATATTGATGTTGGCAAAGTATCTCAATTAAATGTTTGACTATTTAAGGAGAACTTATTATATCTCTTTTAGCTTAAGTTTAATATGATTATATAAAGGACTAATTGAATATAGGGAACAGGGCTCAGTATGAAGAAGGGAGACAAACTCAGGGAACTTCTTTTGAAGAGTAATAAATGATGGTAACAAGTTAAATGGGCATTTTATCTTCCAATCTGCAAGCACCCACCCACCTGTGGCTTATGTATAAAAGTGCCTAAATCTCCATGACATTATACTAGGTTGAGGTTTTGTCTTTTGCTGTATATTGTAATACTAAATGTGGGCCCTCAAAACCAGAAGTCTGCACATAGTCCCTGGGACCCTGCCTCTAATGCAGTTCTTATTGGTGAATTAAGATGCAGACAGACAATAGGTGGGGAGAAGTCTTGGAGGAGAGGCAATGGAAAGGAGAAAGAGTAAGTCAACTTGGAAGGAGGGAGAGAAAGAGCTACTGTGGGGTAGGAGTAAAGTGGCCATGTGAGCTGGCCAATTAGAACTAAGAGCAGTATGGATGAAACATAGTAAATAGTAAGTAATAATTCGGTATTATAGACAGGGAAACAAATTCTAACAACAATGGAAGATAGACAACTGCCCAGCTATTTAAAAATATAAAGGCTGTATGCACATCTTTCATATGGGAACATAAATGATCTAAGGTAGTTAGAAAACCCACATTGGGGCTAGTGAGATGGCTCAGCAGTTAAGAACACCAACTGTTCTTCCAGAGGTCATGAGTTCAAATCCCAGCAACCATATGGTGACTCACAACCATCCATAATGAGAAACAAATAATAAAGAACCTATGGGCCAGAGCGAGTGGGGCTGGAGCAAGAGGGAGAAAGGGAAGGGGGCAGGAAGGGTAGACCAGAAGGAGGGGAATTAAGATGAGGGCTGTCTGAACAGCCCTGTGGGAGAGTGCCAGGGAATGCAGGGGACAAATAAAGGGTTGCTGAGCAGCTGCAAGGGACAACTTGAAATTGGACAGCATGGATTTATATTTGCCTTCCTGGGACAGTGACCCGGGACTTTGGGAGCAGAAAAGAGAAAGAGAGAACAGTGGATGAGGGAGTCCCAGAGGCAGAAAAGAAAAAAAAAAAGAAAAGAAAACCCACATTGGGATTTATTAATTTGTTTTACTACAGTCTTATGTCCTCATCAGCTTTGTCAGAAACTAGAGGGAGGACTCAGAGTACATTGAGTCACTTTTCTCCAAACTAAAATAGGAAAGATTTTTTTTCAATAGAAACTTCCAGAAAAGGTGTAAATATTAGAAAAATGTTTTATAAGCTAAATATATATATATATGTTGTTTCATGTTGTTTCATGCTGAGGCATTCAGCAATCCTTTATTAAGTGAATATATAAATGAGTAAATGGATATTTGAAGTGTCTATGTTTGGGAGAGGAGAGGGATATAGATTTTCAGTCTTGAAGATATGAGTTTCTGTGATTTTTAGAATATAGGAGGTGTGAATTGTACAACTTCTATACAAAAATATTAGATTCCTACAGTTTCTGTTTCTATTAAGCCATGCTAAACTTCATGAACATTATTTCTTCCAAATATGAAGTGAAGTCATTAATCTGTGTTCTGGCCTCCTGCATCAGCTATTAAGTGATTATAAATTTTCTAATTTTCATACTGCCATTCCTTTAATGAAATGAATAGAATTACTACTGTCCACAGACTTAAGTACAACTACTAGTTCCACAACACATCAGTCTGATGGAGAGGTTAGGTACGGGAACTAAAAGACTTTATTAGGAAATCATATTGAGGTAGAAGATAGAGATCTCTGGTCCAACGCATCATGCTGGGAAGATGGATTATGAGTGGCTTATGAAGAGAGTTTGGGGGCATTCCTTGCCTATCTTCCAGTGGATGATTGGTAAACACAGATTGGGAATTCCTTCTCATGGCAGTTGGGTAGATGGTGTGCATCTGGCCCTAAGCCCTTCATTACAAGTTGATTTTCAGTTCAGTGAATTTCAAAGATCACGTTCATTTTTCTCATTATAGCCTTGTTGCTTGTTAAGGTTTTCATCTTCACTTCCTGATTGGTGATTAGTTTAAAGGTGAGAAGCTGCCCTGCAGCCTTTGAGATAATCTTCAAAAGCACTATAATCATAAAGATACCACATAACAGTAAAATCCCTGCAATTGTACTAACAGGCTACCCCCAATGATTTACAGATATATCTGGGATTCAACTCTTCCTATATATATCCAACATGTTATACAAGTGGAGCTTTTCAAGGAAAAACAACTTAAATTGCTATACAATTTACTATTCAGCAAGGTAACAAGACCCTTGAGTGTCCACTGAGATATAGACTGCATACCAGTGGCACATAAGATAAAATCAACCATGTCACACCCACTCAGGTGCTCCAAGGACATTTGCTCTCAGCCTCTTCTCTGGGAACCAGTCTGCTCTTTTCCTTACAGTCTATGTCAATACATTTTTTGTTTTACTGTTTTAGCCTTTGGTAAAGTTTCTCATTGTCTCATTACAAACCTTCCATGTTCAATTTTACAAGACAATAGTGTGAAAAGAAATATAAATATTCTTCACGTAATTTTTGGTAGAAACGTGGGTCAGGTAAGACAAAACGTGCAACTGTGGCACAGTGACGCCTTCCTTAATAACAGCAGATGAGCATAACTGATAGTTAAGTAACAATTCCTGACTGGATTACTTCTCTAAAAGGTATACCACTCTACCTCAGATAAACACTACTGAGATTTTCCTTGGACCCATGAAGAGTGGCAATAACCAAAGGACATTGAAAATGCCTCTGCTTCCCCCGGGGAGGTTAAGTCAACAGGTTTAAGGCTTCGGATGGTGCATATGTGATTATTTTCAAACTCTTCACTGCCAGTTTCTTTTACATATGTTTGAAAGCATACCCACAGATATGGCTTTCAGATTGACATAGAATTTGTGTCTTCCAAGGGGGAAAAATACCTCCTCTTGCCTGCAATTTCCCCTTTGTTGTCTGTTGGGAACTTCAAGTGTTGACATCTGAAAGCTGAAACATGCACTTAGGGAGGTTGTGTCTGTGCCTTTCAATTCTGCTCAGGAGAGTGCAGAGGCAGATGGCAGAAATCTCTAGTGTCTAAATAGTGTTTCATAGCAATCCACATTTTGTCAATTGCAAACAAGATGAAGTGGGGGGAAAACTGTACCACTCTAAATTAAAAAAAAAAAATCTGTTGTTTACAGGGTCCTAAAACTATGTGGTTTGGGGCATGTGTCAGATAGACAGTCTTTCACAAATGTCAACATCCTCATTTGTACAATAAGATACCAAAAAGGCCCACAAAGATGTCTAGGTTTATATCCCAATGATCTGAGTCTATAGTCTTAGTTGTTCTCAGTGGGAAGTATGTTCATGTATAAGAGACTTCCTGAGCTCTCATACACAATAGCCACTGTGTTAAAGACCCAATCTGAAATTTTCCCCTCCCTAGTTTTAAAACTTACTATCTGTTGTCACAAGTTTAAAAATCAAATCTTTAACTGGGGACACGTTATCTATCTCCCAAGATCTTTGAGAACATTAAAAACAAAATAATATGTCAAATGAATAGTCCAGGAATCTGGCAGGATGGCAGACTGGGTTAACCCCCCCCCCCGCCCACACACACACAGAGAGAGAGAGAGAGAGAGAGAGAGAGAGAGAGAGAGAGAGAGAGAGAGAGAAATACATCTGTAGACATGTTGGATGATATGAAGCAACGCCCCTCAAAATGTGAATGCCTAGGTGAGCCGAATAACAAGTTAAATCCTCAGGAAGCAAATGTGAAAATACAGTTTGAAGTAAAAGTATGAAGCATGTGAATTAGCATTTCAATAAAGCTAAGAACAGGTTATTCATATAAGAAATAAAAGAAAAAAGTAGTTTTGGTTGTGGAATTTGTGAAGGAGTAAGAGGAAGAGAAAAGAGAAGATAAAGAAGAACATGTATAATGGAAAGGATAAAGCAGTTATATTTGTTTTTACACTTAATGTTGAGGACTTTTAATCACTTCGCTTAGAGAATTTTTGTACATAACATACAGGAAGATGGCAAGGCAAATCTGTCGGTTTCTCTTAGAGCAACAAAGTTCATGCACATACACACATACACACACATACTTTCATGCATATACATAAAACTCACTTGAGAAACTGAGTGGGTTTATCCTTCATACAGGCCAAATGTATGCTCCCCATATGGCCCAGGATGCAGAAGTTAAGAAATTAGCATAAAGCCTACTCCTGGAAGGATGACAATTCTAGAATTCCTAACAAAGAAACTATAACTTCTTTAAAGTTTGTTCTTACAAACAAAGTTAGGTTGCATTCACAGAAAAAGTGTGGCTTTTTTGGGCACAGAATTTCCCATTATGTAATAATCAAGGTAATAATTCAATGAGTGATAATAAATAGGCACAACACATTAAAGAATTAACATCTCAAGAATATTGCATAATAGATCTATATTTCATAATATATACATGTGTGTATGTGTGTGTGTGTGTGTGTGTGTGTGTGTGTGACTTAGACTTCAAAATATGGCCATATAAGTCGTAAAACAGGTTCTATGAAAAAAATTCAATAAGCTTCTCTCAAAAGAATGCATAAAAATAAATGCACAAAAAATAGAGAACAAATCTAACGAAAGAGAAAAATATAATGGGATATAAATTTGTGAAGCTATATTCAGTATGAGACATTGAAGTAGAGCATAGAAAAAAGGAAAAAGTATTGTTAAAAGAGTTGAAGGACAAAGGATCCAGTCTATGCACCAGAGGGTGTCAGTAGAGATGATTGTGAAAAGTAATCAAATACTAAGTTCATAGTGACTTCACAACAATGAAAATCTTTCAAATACAGTGAATATTATCTTGCATCCTTAACGATAGTAAAGGAATTAAAAAAACCATAAATCTCCATCTGAATGTTTATAAAGAATAAAACACACCATAGGTATAGCAGGTGAGGAAAATACAGAAACTTTCTTTTCCATAAGTGTTAGAAACCATTTAATATAAAGTATAAGGCATTAGAAGTAAAAGCTCCTCTTGCCATTAGAAAAAGATTTCTTTTTCAGTTGTTCACACTATTTTATAATCCCACTTAGAAACTCAGAAGCCAATGCATAGAAATGGAATTTTATACTTTCATTTACACTTGGAAAGTACAGATTCTTCAGAGTGATGTGTGTGCCTCACACTGATACCAGCCAGTCATGATCCTAGCATCCCAAAGTCAGCTTCAGTTTTTCCATTCTTTATTACCATGGCTTTCAAGTCATTCTGCTTATTTCTCACTACAGATATCATCTAGGTAGGGTTCACAGTAAAGCAGACAAGTGCATGATTCTACATTTACCATATGTCTTAATGTTCTACTTCTATGAATAGACATAATTACTAAAGGCAACTCTTACATTGGAAAGCATTTAAGACGGGGCCTTGCATTACATTCAGAGACTTAGCCTATTATCATCATGGCAGGGAACATAGCAGCACACAGGCAGTCATGGTGCTGGGGAAGTAACTGAGAAATTTACATAATTTACACCTTCATCTTCAGGTTACTTTATGAAAGAACAAACTGAAGTCCATAAAAAATGTTTGCCTAGGCTGTTGATGAGATTATAGCGAGCTCTCTGAAACCTGGCAGCAGGGTCACATTGCTGAAGACAATACCTACAGCACTCATTGAACATGAAGATGTGAAGCTGTTGCCTATACAGAGCAGCTTTCATTACTACATTACAGTATCTTTGGTACAGGAAGTTTCTCTTCATGCTATCAAAAGAGAAATATAAGTGTCTTGCTAGCCATAAAGCGTTTATCTACAATGTGTACTACCTTCACACTAGGCAAGGGTCCTCAACCTTCCTAATGCTATGTCCTTTTAGTTCACTGTGTTGTGGTAGTGTACATCTGTAAAATTATTTTCAGTGCTACTTCATAACTGTAAATTTGCTACTATTACAAATCATAATGTAAATATCCATGTTACTCAATAGTCTTAGGTGAACCCTGTGAAAGGTTGTTTAACACCCCCAAAGGAGTTGTGACTCACAGATTGAGAACTACTGTTCTAGGACAATGGAGGCACAATGATTGTGGGAGTAACCAACTAGTGACTGATTTGACTTAAGGCCCAGTCCATGATATAGAATCTACACCAAACCCTGTTTGGGTGACCAAGAACCTGAGACTAGATAGTCCAGGGGCATAGATAAAAACCAAATATTGCTTGTCTAAAAAATGAAAAAAAAAAAAAGAGTAAGTATAATCTGACTACTAATGATGTTCTGCTATACTCAGAATAGATGTATATTGTTCAGCCATCATTAGAAAAGTTTCTGCCTGCAACAGATGTAACAACTGTAGAGATCCACAGCCAGACATTATGCATAGAGTGAGAGACTAGAATACTCATCTTTAAATGGGATGTTTTCATCAAATTCCTCCTATCAGAACTCAAAGATCCTTTCCTAAGATGACATGTAAGAATGCAATGTCAGGGAGAATGGAGGACTACAAGAAAACAAAGCACTCTATATCATATGAGCAGATCTGACGTGAACTCAGAGAGACTGTAGCAGCATGCACAGAACCTCCACCAATCTGTATAAGGTTTCTGTGCTTCTGTTATGGTTTCCAAGGTAATGATTATATGGGCATTCTAGTAGGTCTCTGAATCTTGTTCCTTTTTTTGAAATCATTTCCTTATGTTGCTTTGTCATGTCCAAACTTGATGAGATAGTTTTTGTTATATTATTTTTAGGAAGAAAGGAAGGAAGGGAAGGAAGGAGGAAGGGAGGAAGAAAGAAAAGAATAAAGAAAGAAAAGAAAGAAAGAAAACCTAGCAACCATGGGGTAAAGATTAATCATTCAATTTCCATTTATACCAGATAGAATAGGGAGAGTCAGTTTACTACAATAAAATTACATTGGGAGTTTAAACCCCCTCCTGAAGAGGACTCATGTTCAGGAGTAACTGACCAAATATAAAAAACTTCACTTTCTTTTTATGTATATGTAATTTTGGGAGGTAACAATTTGGTGGATTGTTTTGGCATCTATTTTTGTTGTTGTTTTGGGGGAATTTTTTTGTTTTATAGTGTTTTTGTTTCTCTGAAAGAGTTTAAATTTAGGTTAGGTTAGGTAGGGAAGTGTGAGGATCTGGAAGGATTTGGGGAAGGGAAAGAATAGGACAAAATTTATTTAGTTAAAATGGTTTTAAGTCACAAAAGTATAATAAAAGAAAATTTGCATAATCTTCAAAACCAAATCAGAATGGACAATATCACTTTGCTACAGTAGACTTTTAAAATTGTATTGGAAATTAGAAAGAATTCTAGAATACATTGGTTTTGATTTGTTATGTTTCACTATGCACTTCTATTTCTAGGAAATAAGTCTACTACACATAACCATGACACTCTGCTCTGTCTTTAGCTTTAATAATTTCTGCCAATCTCTTTAATGACTTGTGCACTTATAAATTCCACAGTTGGAGCAGTCTTCAATATGTAGGCGAGCATGGATAACTGTTCTTGATCATTGCTATAAGGGCCACAACAGCTATTCTTTCAATCAATTTAGGATAAAATCTACATTAAATCCAGAGATTCTGTGGGAAATTATTTCAAATTTGAGTTGATTAAGCATAAATAAATATTCTCTAACATTTCAAAAGAGCAGAAATTGAAAATCATTCTTTATTTTTGGTGTTCCAGGACTCTCTTTTGCCCATCATTTTATCTTTGCTTGATCTACTGATTGAAGTCAATCAGTAGATCATAACTGCTTAACTCTCTTCCCCATCTCACACCACCTTTTGTGTTGAATCTGCGTCTCGTCTCCTCCTATAGGAACAAAAGTCATTGTGGGTTAATGGTATGTCTTGTTCTAGTATGAACTCACATAAACCAATTACATCTACAGTTTCATTTTGTAATAAACTATCATTATGTTGTTCTCAATGAGTTTGAATTTTGAGGGCAGGGTTTATTTAACCCAGGGCAGTAGATGATCAGTTCTAAATACAACTTCACTTGTTAAGCAATTACATGTACAAACAACAATTAACTTTGAAGTTCATAGGCCTCATAATGTATAAGTGGCTCAGTAGCACAAGGTGATATGAAATTAAAGCACACAGCAGTCTTCCCTCCTTCTGTACCCTAGTCCATTATTTCCACTCTAGTAGAGACTTTTTAGTTGTCTTAGATTCATCAGGAATGATGACAGACAATGTTCTGGCTATGATCTTTCACTTCTATCAAAGACCCACCCACCAAAACCTTATCATTTGCTTGTATCAATCAGCAATGAAATTTTCAGAGCAAATATATTCTATTTCTGTGGCATTAGATAGATAGACAGAATGCAGAAGACTTATGGACTTTTATGAAAGTGAGGGAACATTTCTTCCTTGCTCAATGGTAATTGGATTATCTCAAGTGCCTTATAAAATGGAAGAGTATAAGGTTAGTCGTAGGGCATGTGGACTGTGCCACCAGAGGAACTGGCATAGAACAGGCAAGGCGGAGCATGTCCAAACCCTAGAAATCTCTAAAATTGAGATTAGAAACTCATTCTGAGACCAACAAGAGTAGGGCTAAACCCCTCCTTGTTTCTATGGTTGACAGTGAATATGTAACCAGGACATCCTAACGATGAGACAGAACCCCAGGTAGGTTGTCACAAGAAGTTAATGGAGTAGCACAGCACCTAGAATTTTTTCCATGCAAACAAAGCATCTCAGTAGGCTTAGCATTCAACCAATGACCTTTTCCGTCCCTGGATATTCTCACATTCTTCCCTAAAATCTATAACCATTGGTTCACCTAGAATAAAGTATGTCCATTTAAACCCATTCCCCAATAAAGAAATACTAACAAGCTAAGATCACCTCAGAGAGCTGCTTCATTAAAGATTGTTGGAGAAAGCATTCACCTAAAAGAAACTTAACACTAAGATTCTCGAAGAAGACCTTCTACTCCTACCCCCAAGACACGGAGGCAGACCCCATTAATTCTAGACTTCCTCTGTCCTCTCCAGGCCAATGTATAAATGGCATCCAGACACCCTGAGAGGAGGGACAGAACCAGGAAACATAGTCAGTATTGTTCTTCTTCATGTTATACAAATACAAATTACCATATATCTACTGTTTACCATGGTTATCCATTTCCACAACTATCCACAAGCTACTTTCTTCAGTTCATACAAGCTATGACCAATGAAGTTCACTGTATAAGCTAACACCTATTTCAGATTATATTTTAACTATGGTATTAGGATAGCATATATGTATGTATGTATGTATATATATATATATATATACATATATGCTAATTTATATAGTATCAACAAGTGTCAGAAGAATGTAACTACTTAAACTGGATATGGTAGTATATATACTTAGCTCCAGAACTTGGAAAACTGAGGAAAGAAGATGATTAATTCAACACCAGCCTGGGCCATGTGGAACTCTATCTCATCAAACCAAAACAAACCAAAAAGGTGTGCAAACAGAGAAGCATACATACATAGAAACAATCGTTGCATGAAAATAAATAGGAATTTATTTCATAGACTTTCCCTTAAATGTACAAAATGAATTTATAGTTTATATTATAGTAAATTATATATACACACATATTAGATAAATAGATAGATAGATAGATAGATAGATAGATAGATAGATAGATAGATAGATAGATAGATAGATAGATAGAATGATAGAGAGACATAGACAGAGCCACAGGAAAGAGAGAGGCAGAGAGTTACAGGAAAAGAGAATAAATATGGACTTCGGAGTAGGTAATAAGAAAAACATGAAGATTTCTCTCCATACTAGGTTTTACAAATTAAATTTTTAAATTGATGAGAGAAACTGTTTCATTAAGCCAAAATAATTTCAGAGGATATAGTCTGGTTACACATTTATAACAAACACATACCCTTAAGAAGAGGGATTTGTTAACAAAGCCCATTTAATCTTTCTTGTAGTAATCATTTGCCATTTTTAATTAACTGATCATTCTGATGTCGTTACTGGTCAGAGTAATGCAAAGAACTTTCTATTGGAAGAAGCATGGTAAATCAAAATATAAACAAAATTAGGCTGCGTAAGAATGTGTGAAGTGTGTGCTTGGACTATAAATGTTTGGGTTTATCTCTTCTCTTTCCTTGAAACTAAAGTTCTAAGACATCTTAATACAAGTGTATGAATAAAAAAAAAAAATCACTCTACCTCCTGCTTACCTGTGAATGCCTGTTGCTTACCTGTGAATGCCTGCCAGGCTCATAGCAAGACAGGAGAGAGCTCATCAGACAGTCAAGGCAAGTGGAGGCAGCTGGCTGGAAAATGGAGGATCTTGGAGGTAATACTGTGAAAGTAATCAAGCAAGCCTAGGACGCTTAAATGTAAGGGCTGTTAATAGCTACAGATATGCAAGAAGGGAGGGAAAGCCAGGCTTGTCTTAGGCTTACCCTTGGTTGCAAGATGTGAGGAGTCTGTGCATTTCTGAGGAAGATACTTCTCAAGGTAGAATGAATGAGATGACTCAAACCTCCCTTACATCTCTTGTATCCTTGTCTGGCTCTGCTCACCTGATCCCAAACATGGCCTTTAACACCAGAACCTTTAACACTGGGCTAGTTTACTTGTATAACACTGATTGAAACAAAGTTAAAATCGGTTTCATATAAGAATATGGTTTATGTATTGAAGTTTTAAAACTATGGATTAGTTTATAAACCACAAGTTTTTCTGTATCTGTGTACATATTTATTATGTATATAATAAATTTTTATTTTTAATTAATTAATTTATGGTACTCACTTTATATCCTGATAGGTGCACTTACTCCTGGTTACCACCTATCACAATCCCTTCCCACTACCCACTATCCTTCTCCTCTGAGAGAGTGGAAGCCTCCCCATCCCTGGCAATCAAGTCACTGCAGGTCTAGGCACATCTCCCACTGAGGACAGACAAGGCAGCCCAGCTAGAATAAATTCTACAGACGGGTAACAGCTTTTGGGGTATCCCCCACTCCTCTTGTTCAGAACCCATGTGAAGACTGAACAGCACATCTGCTATGTGCCAAGGGCCCTAGGTTCAACTAATGTATACTTTTTAGTTGGTGGTTCAGTCTCTGAGAGTCCCAAGGGTAGAGGTTAGTTGACTTTGTCGGTCTCTGTAGAGTTCCTATCCCCTTCAAGGCACTCAATCCTTCTCCCAATTCTTCCATAAAGATCCCCTCAAGCTCCATCCAATGTTTGTCTGTGGATCTCTGCATCTATCTGAGTCAGCTGCTGAGTGGGGATTCTCAGAGGGCAACTTTGCTAGATTCCTGTCTGCAAGCATAACATAGTATCATTAGTCGTGTTTCAGACTGATATTTGTCCATGGGATGTGTCTCTAGTTGAGCTGATTATTACGTGGCCAATCTCTCAGTCTCTGCTCCATTCCACATCCCTGCATTTCTTGTATACTGGATATATTTTGGGTTGAAAGTATTGTGGATGGGGTTCCTTGCTGCAGGGGTTTGCCTCTTAAGGTTCCATATCTTCAATGCTGGCAGTCAGACCTAAGGTCACTTCCATTGATACACGGACTCCTCCCCATCCTTGCTTTTTTTTAAAAAGATTTATTTGTTCATTTTTTATTAGATATTTTCTTTATTTACATTTCAAATGTTATCCCATTTCCTCATTTCAACTGCGAAAGCCCCCTATCCCATTACCCCTTCCCCTGATCACCAACCCACCCATTCATACTTCCCTGTCCTGGCATTCCCCTATACCAGGGCATCGAGCCTTCTCAGGGCCAAGGGCCTCTCCTCTCTATGACGTCCAACAAGGTCATCCTCTGCTACATATGCAACTGGAGTCATGAGTCTCTCCATGTGTACTCTTCGGTTGGGGGTTTAATTCTGGGAGCTCTGGGGGTACTGGTTGGTTCATATTGTTGTTCCTCCTATGGGGCTGCAGGCTCCTTCAGCTCCTTCTGTCCTTTCTCTAGCTCCTCCATTTGGTACCTTGTGTTCATTCCAATGGTTGACTGAGAGCATCCACCTCAGTATTTGTCGGGCACTGGCAGAGTCTCTCAGAAGACAGCTATATCAGGCTCCTGTCAGCAAGCCGTTGTTGGCATCCACAATAGTGTCTGGGTTTGGTGACTGTATATGGGATGGATCCCCAGGTGGGGCAGTTTCTTGATGGTCTTTCCTTCAATCTCTGCTCCACAGTTTGTCTCTGTATCTCTTCCCAAGGGTATTTTGTTCCCCCTTCTAAGAAGGACCAAAGTATCCATACTTTGATCTTCCATCTTCTTGAGCTTCAAGTGCTCTGTGAATTGTATCTTGGGTATTCCAAGCTTCTGGGCTAATATCCACTTATCAGTGAGTGCATATCATGTGTGTTCTTTTGTCATTGGGTTACCTCACTCAGGATATTTTCTAGTTCCATCCATTTGCCTAAAATTTTCATGAAATCATTGTTTTTAATATCTGAGTAGTATTCCATCATGCAAATATACCACATTTTCTGTATCCATTCCTCTGTTGAGGGAAATCTGGGTTGTTTCCAGCTTCTGGCTATAATATATAAAGCTGCTATGAAAATAGTGGAGCATGTATCATTATTACATTTTAGAGAATCTTCTGGGTATATGCCCATGAGTGGTATAGCTGGGTCCTCTGGTTCAAACACATCCTAAACATGCCCCCTCCTTTACACCCCCAAATTAAACATGTTATTTCTAGAAAGACTAAATATGAGTGGTCAATTTACAGGTTTAAAGTCGTTTTGACATAGATTTTAAAACTAGTCTTATCACATACAATCTCTGTCTTGGATTGTGTTCTCAAACCTCTCTGAAGCTTACTTAATATTTGCATCAATCCCCAAAGTAACTCTTATTTATCAAGAGTTTGAATTAGGATAATTACATTCAAACTGCTCTAGCACATGACAGAAAAAAAAATGAATAGTACAAGATGGGCTTATCTACATGTGTATAGACATATATTTAATTTGATATGGAGTTCATAAAGATGAATGGATCATACAGTTTCTGCCCTGTAAAAATTAACAGTCTGGCACAGAAAGCTAGCATAGCTTTACCATATAACAACCAACTGGAAGAGGTGTGAAGAAGAAGCAGAGTACAATGGTATACATGTACTCAAACGCCATAATGAAGGTTGTTATTTCACACACTCAGTAACAATAGCAGTGATAATAATAATAATAATAATAATAATAACCATAACAACAACAATAATAAAGGGAAAAAACCCACAGAAGCAGTCCCATACAGTCCAGGACATCTGGAAGGTTCATGATGGAAGTCATATCTAGCCAGGTCTTACAGAATATTCAGAGTTACCTTTAAAGGATGCTGTCTCCAGCATTATCTTATTTCTGTAAATCTCTAACATAAAAATAAAATCTAAATCTGTGGTTTCAAAAAAAAGCGTTGGGGAAATAGCCTAGGAAAGAACCAAGGGGTGGCTTTTTTATATGATTAATGCATGGCATGGTGCAAAACGCAGGAGAGGAGAGCTGCAAAGCACCCCGCACCCTTAACAAGAAGCCATGGGCAAGCTTTCTGCTCAAATCCTCTAATCCTATTGATCCTGCCTGGAAAGCAGCAATGCTGGTCCACGACACAGAAGGGTGGTGATCGGCAGCAAGTGCACACGGCAGGCACTCCATGCTTCGAGGAACTTAATCATATAACGCTCTTCATTACTCACGAAATCACTGGCTGTCAATACTCTAGCCATGGCCTCCCTGACTACTGCTGTTTAAGAGTCTGTCAATCTTCTCTTGCGATTTTGCCAACCAAATTCACTCAGAGCTATTTACAGGCAGTATTATCTCAGCTGATAACACTGCACCATCCCTGTGGCCCAGGAGTAGGAAAATAAAACTCCTTCCAGTCCTTTCATTCTGCAATTCTCTTTGCAAAAGGCCAAGGGCCCTCTGTGTGCTGAGCGGGAATTGAGGTACAAATGCAGTTATGCATGTATGCTATGTTAAAAGCCAGAAGGGCTGATATTTGTTATAAAAAAAAGAAAAAAAATAATTGGCTGTAGCTGTGTTGATGCATCATTACTGTTTTATTCATCTTTAATCATATGTACAGCATGTTATCATGGATCCTTAGAGCAACTTTATAGTATTTATTATTGTCCTTCTTATACTAAGATGAAGAAAATGTGTTCAGCTAGAAATCTTGCCTGAGTAGACATATCTGATAACAGAGAAGTCCAGAACAGGGTGAGGTCTGCTGATTGGGGGAGAACTGCTTGGAGTTCCCATCTGTGAGTGGAAGTTCACCGACTTTCTACGTGGTTATTATTGATGCAGATGTGAAAACTTCAGCTTAGTATACTGGCCTTAGAGCTTAGGTAATCAGTATGCTTCTCAAGAAACAGTGATTAGTTATGCGTAGGGAATTTTTAGAAAATATGAATGTTGTCTGTGCCACCCTACTTAACAGTTAGTAAGAAACCCAAAGTACCAGTAGAAAGTCTCGTTTTGGGATAGGTAAATTGAATTAGCATATCCATGCTGCTTTCATTTCTCCCTCCCTTTCTTAGCCTCTTTTCCACTCCCTTCTTCCTGCTTTCTCTTCCTCTTTTCCTTCTGTAATAATGAATCTACTTTTCTAAGCAAATGTTCCATGTCTGTCTGCTATCCACAGCTTCTATGCTAATTTCTTCAGATTCATTCCCCAAAATAACTGCTTTCTAGAGTGTCTAGTCAGCTGTTTCTTGATAACATACACACATTGCAAAAGCAAGTTCCCACAGAATTATTCCTTTTTCTCAGTCCTAGTATGCTTTCTTTTATTCTAATTCAGCCAGAGCACCAACTACAAAGATTCTCAGGTAGAACCCTGGCTATCAAAATTCTTCCTGATTTCCACTGTCAGGTACCATTTAGCATTTTCCAACATTCTAATAGACTGCCATCCACTGGCTTTCTTCTGGCTGATAATTCAGCACCCAAATTCCTTCAAATTACTCTGTTGGCTGTTTAAACAATTTAAAAAAAGTTGGGATTAAGGTTGGCAGTAGGGTGCTTTCTTATCTTACTTGGTGCCTACAATGTGGTCCCAAGTTTAGAGAAACAATAAAACAGAGTTCAAAATAAAATGGAAGCTTCAACTCAACATCACAGATTTCAAATTCTAACATACCATCAAACAAATAGTAGAGTCTAGTCTTGTGATGTTATCTCATTTAAAATGATTAGTTCTCACTAACGATGTCAGAATAAAGCGCTGTACTGATTGGTGGAGTCGTGGCTTATGCACAATCCATAGTTCCTCCTCCTCTTTCCTCCACAACGATGCCTGCAGAGCAGAAAGCAGGCCTGGAGTCACGGGAAGTTTCTGTAAGACACACTGCCAAAGGTTCATGACATTAAACAGTACACTTCCTTGTCCTAGATATGCATTCTTCCTACCCAGTTTCTGCTTTAGCATAAATTTGCAGAACATATGACTCAATTCTATTGCATAAAGCTTCCTAATCTTTATTGCTAGATAAACAGTTATTTTAATGTGCCCCCCCTTGTTTATTCATTTGCTCATTCAATTAATTGGCAAACATTTAGGGGAATCCATGGGTAAACAAAATAAAGTATCTACACTCAGATGAGTAAAAATACATAAATACATTAGTGTGGTGGTTTTAATATCAAGAAATTATAAATCTCTGGTATTGGTGGAAAGAGGCAGAACTGTCCTATATAGAAAAGGGTTTAAGAAATTCCTTTCTGTATGGACAAGATCAGCATTGTCTGTGAGGTTAAAAAGTAAAGCAATAGTGTTCTGGATAGAGATGGTTGCAGGTTTAACAACCATGAGAAGAAAGTGAGCACCATAAATCAAGAGACAAGAATGGATGCTGAGTGATGTTCATCATATAGGAACCTAAATCTTAAGTTGTACGAAACTTCATTATATTTTAAGCTTGTATTTTTAATATTTTATACCATCTACTTATCAGTTTTTAGGATAATAAGAATAATGGCTACAAAAAAATGAAATATTTTTTTCTTGTCTATAACCTTTATGCTATATGAACTCCCTTATATCAAGATCCAAAGTTGTATGTGCATACTGGCAGCTTTTCCTAACTTGATACAGAGTATGTACCTGATAAGCATTTACAGACTGATAGATTAAGAACTAATTGAACAAATTCTTTAGCACTATGTCTTAATAGATATTATGGTATAATTTTAAATGCAAGCTACCTGTAAAGCATACCATATAATTGCAACCTAGCTTCACATTAGGGAGATAAAATGGAAAGGTAAGACATCGTGCTCATCACACTTTGTCCTGTTTTCACCTCATTGACTCAGGTCATGCTCTCTTCCCTGGGGCTTGGGTTGTTTGTGATTATTTGTACTTCACGTTGGCATCACCCAATGCTCTGAGGAGACTGCACTATTTGCTGGCTAATAGCTAATCCTTGGTTTCTTGTGCTGCCACCAAGATGAACAGTGCAAGCTGTGGATAAGAATGAGATGAAGCAAGATCCCAGCAGGAGACCAGAGAAAACATGTTTTCTCTAGGCTTTATCAAATTCCTAGATTCTATATGTGGATTTGTTTTAAAAATAAAAATTGAATAGGAGTAGTTATTTGGGTGTTCACAATTTCAATGGACAAATTCATATAGCAGAGATATGCATTTGTAATAAATTAAATCACTTACTAATTTTCCTTCTTTTTGTGTGTTTCTAGATCCCTCATCCCATGTATGCTCTCATTTATGTGGCATCAGAATGGATGCTTTAATAGATGTGAGATTTATTTTTTCCATTTACATATAAGAATGATGAAACTTATAAGAGTTTAATATACTCTTAGGTGTCTCACTCCCTGTTCTATTGCTGTAAAGAGACACACCCTTTCCAAGACAACTCTTATAAGAGAGAGCATTTAAAGTGGTGGTGGTGGGGGGGTTGCTTCCAGTTCCTAAATTTCATTCTATTATCATCATGGTAAGAAGCACGATGGCATGCAGCTAGGCATGCTCCTGGAAATATAGGTGAGAACTACCTCCTGATTTGGAGAGAGAGAGAGAGAGAGAGAGAGAGACAGAGAGAGAGGAGCTTATGTGACAGAGAACCTGGGGAACTCAATCCTATTCAAACTAACACATTCCATTCCCTGGTCTGCATAGGCTTATAGCCATATCATAGTGAAAAACAATGCATTGAGTCTACTTCAAAAGACCTAACAGTCTGCCACAGTCTCAACAGGGTTTAAAAGTCCATCCAACATCTCTTCTGAGATTCAAAGAAGTCCCTAATATATAACATGGTACAAAATCAAAATAAAAACAGCAGATCATATACATTCAGTATAAATGGCATGATATATTTTTCTGTCACTCATGACAGGGTTTTCCCCATATGACTAAATATGGCCTGGATATTTCTGCCTCTGTCCCACAATTCAGTATTGGGATTACACAAATATACCACCATCATCAGATACATAATTGGTAATTCTAATTTTATAACCTAGATTCCCAATACTAAGAGATGTAAACTTTGGATAAATTTTGGATAGCTGACCTCAGAGCTACAAAACAAATGTTTACCTGAAGGGACTCTGTTAAGGCAGATTCTGCTCCTATGTAAATATCTAGATTATGTTTCTTAACATCCCAACTCTGACGTTTCCAGTTCAGGCGGTCATGCTGAAAATTTCATATACTTTACAGTACTAAACCATTGTTGCTTTCTACCCTCTTGAGTATGTAAGATAAGATGGGTAAGAAAGAAAAGATGGTTAAGCTTCAGTTGTCTTTCTGTCTGTAGACATAATGATTTATTTGATGCTCAGTGTATCTTTGAAAGAAAATAGTCAGTCATAGGGACTAGAAATGCAATCTTTCTCAACATTTTTTTTCATTGTCAGACACACAATAACAATCTACCTCCTAATACATTGTTAAGCCCACTTATTTGTCTCTGAATCTTACAAAAAGATCCTGTAAAAATAACCAAGGAAAATAGTAATAATGTTAGTTAAGTTTTAATATGTTCGCCATATTTCCAACAGTTGGCATTTACTACTGAGTAAAAATAATTCTGGACTTATTTAATAAGACATAATATAATATGTATTAGTAAATACTTTCATTGTTAATCTTTTATAAGTTCTCATCTCTTCAGTTTTAATCTTAAAATACTTTTTTGAGTGATTACGGACTTTCTTTGGTTTTCCTTGATATCTAACTTATTTTCTGTACTCTTTGAAAAAAATAACTTTTTGGATGTCTTACATAAAAATTTGAAGAGTAAAATAATCTTCATGGAAACTAAATGCTGAAAATCTTGAAAAGGTCAAGTCTTGGCAGGTTGCATAAGAGAGAGGATCTGGGAGATTTTGAAGGTTATAGCATTGAAATTAATTCTGCTATTCATTGATTTTTCAGCTTTCATTCATGCTGATATGCTTATTAAAATTGTGTGGGCTGTTTACTATCTTACAGGTGTGAAATGTAGAAACTGGAAATATGTTAGAAATATTCTTTACTCTGATGGAATCCATTTTTTAGGGTTAAGTAAATTAAAGTATGTAAGCTTGCTTATTATTATTATATGTGGTGTAAGAAAGCTGTTCCTTTGCTCGCTTGTTGTCTTGGTTACTACTGATATATTCCCTTTTACTATGTACTTAATATTTTTTATGTCTCGTTGGATCTCTTTCAATCAACTACTGATCGACTACTTCAAGCTTCAGTTTTACTTCTGAATATATATTTTTGTCTGTCATTCTCAGCTCTACCAAATGACCTGTCTCGACAACTGGTTCATGAGCCAAGATCAAAGTTTGGCAAACCATAATTTTGCTAAGAGCTGATTTTGGATGGCAGTTTGGCTCCAGGCTCTGTTTTTGAGTTTCTGGGCACCCAGAGAACATTTGAGTTTAATCCAAACACAGAGACAGAAGGTTAAGTCATTTGGGTTTTGTTTTCTGTTTTTGTTTTTGTGGGTTTTTTTTTTGACATCTTATTGTTATTCCTATTTTGAGCTTATGTTCTCCACAATACTTCTGTTTTAAATTAAGCAAATTTGACTAAATGGGTAAAGACAATGCAAAGGGTAAAGAAGGAAGACAACTGTGCCAGGTGCTCAGACTTTTGGAGGTTTTTTTTTATCTTCTCAACCCTCAAATCTTAGATTCAAGTAAATTGAACATCATCACAGACCTGAGTTGCTTCTGTAAGTGTTAAACAACAGTTTATATAGTTTGTATAGTTCTAGAGTTCAGTTTCTAGTATATGCTAATCCAAAGATACCCATAACTTCTAATTATGGTACATATTTACTATAATAAGACTATTAATATAAAGCTTCAATTTCTCTATATATTCATAATTTATTATGATGAAACTTACATGTATTTCTTTACTGGAAAAAGAGAAAAAATCCTTAAAACCTCATGTTATAGAGGCAGCAGAAATCTAACATTTTCTTTAGCTGAGTAAATGCAGAAATTCAGCTGAAATGATAAAAACTTACTATACTGTGCTATTTCTCATAGCAATAAAAATATTTACATTTTTAATTGCTTAAACTTTAAGACTGGAATATGCTGGGGTGGGGCAAGTTACTTGGAATAAGTATTCAAAATGTACTGTGATCTTTATCTTTTCACTTACTGTTACTTTAGTGGAGTTATTTATGTTATATAGTCTGTTTAATAAAACATTTATCTACTTCAGTTTCCTTAATTTTAAAAGTGGAGAATGATTTCTTTATTCTCTATATTCATAAGAAACTGCCAGCTCTGAGACTAGGCCCATGAAGAGTTGGCTATTGTTTCTTCAAACAGATAATCTTTTTTAACTCTATACACATGAAACTGTATCTCTTATAATGCAGTGATTTGTGATTACCAGTCTAGAAAATTATTGAATCTTCCTACTTTAAAATAGTGATTTTCCAAGGGGAGAAATTTCTCTCATGAAGTACTGAGTCGAGGAGTGTCTTCAAGTAAATCCTTTCTCATTGTCACATTAATGACAATGAGAGACTCCACTTTCTTAAACATGAATAATCCTTTTATCAATGATGCTCTTTCCTTAAATTCTACTTACTATTTTGTTCTCATTTTTAATTTAATTTACTCACATCTTGTACACAATTTCTTATAACCCCAGTCCTAACAGAGGAAAATCAGCCCTGGGTCCATTCTTACTTCATGTACTTTCTTTATAGTCTGACTCTTCCTGTCCTTGTACCATGAGAATTTAGGTAGCATTTAAGAAAGGATTTAAAATGTTTTCTGAGAAGTACATAAAGGGGAAGATGTTGAAACTGTTCAACTCATATGCACATTCATACAAAAGACATATGGACACAGACAAACAGACACACACAAACAAGTGTGTGTGTGTACTGTTATTTAGAAATGCAATATAACATTTTATTTAATAATCATGATTACCAAATAAACGTACCTTGAGAGTTCCTGAAATAGTTGTTTCTCAAGTTTAAAAACTATTTTATTTTAAAATAAAACCATGGCCAAATAACATAACAATAAATAAAACTATCCAATAATTTCAGCTTCTAAAAAATTAAAATAAGTATAAAATTAAAAATAAAGTAGTGAAGATATCACAACACTATTTTTTGTTTGAAGTCTTGATCCTGATATTTGTAAATTATTTCATGATCTACATTTTGCATTATTCTGGTTCCTGGGAATGGAGAGCTTTCAATAAGGATCTGAAGTAGGGTGTTTAATGAAAAACATATCCTAGGAATCAAGAATTAGGGGCAGGAAAAGGAGAACTGAAAAATAATAATTCAGCTAAAAGGCATATCAATCCCTGAAGTTGTTTCTATGGTCACTGTGCCTTGGTAGTTTCAGCACCTCCAGAGAAATAAACAAAATACTTCTTGGAAGCTTTCACTTCAAGTATGGGCTAAAGAAGAATTTTTTTTCCAGGATCTTTTTTTTTTCCACCTCCATTCCATCTCACTATAGGTCTGGGGATGCCCCATTGGGAAATGTTCTACCTTTTAAAAATCCTGCTGGCACTAACTTCATCATATAAGACTCTGGGCAGGAAACAGAGTTCCACATCTCCAGTCCTCGAGGTAGAAGAGCCTGGCTCAGTAACCTAAGTTACATGTGACATTGGGATAAAGAACAGAATGACAGTTGTACTTTCGTGTCTGTCCGTCCAAAATCTGATAACATTTAAATAGAGTTTTAAAATCTCATCACCACAGGTGATGCCACTAGGCTAAAGTGAAAATCTCCAACCTTCTGTTCATACAGATAGGCCAGGTTAAACTCAATGAATCTCAAAACAAAACACAAACAGATAAATATGGAAAATGGCCTTTTAAGGAGAGAAGGGGATCGAATAGGTAGAATGGAGCCAAGGGAGAGTAGGGGATAAGAGGAATCAAAATTGACATTAGACATGTATAAAAATGTTAAAAAATAAACCCACCAAGTTTAAATAAAAAGCACAAAACTTCACATACCATCATTTATTTTCTTAATAATATAACAACATTAAATTTAAACAAACTCATACCTTGATAAATAACGTATGGTATAAACCAATAAATATTCTCAGAGGCAAATATTGAATGGCAAATATTCTCAGGCTGTCTCATATTGATTCTTCTGTCAATCAAGGTGATAGGCAGCTGGAAGATATTTGATAAAATTAGCTGAATGCAAATCACAGATTTTTAATCTTTAAAACATCAAACAGCCAGGCATCCCTTCAAACCAATAGCCTAAGAGTGTGAAAGGGAGATTTGAAATGGGCAGGTACAGAGGACATCTGTGTGCTTTACCTAGTACTTCTGATTTACTGAGTACTGTAGAGTTACAGTCTCAAGTTCTATGCTTTTAATATACTTTACCAAACCATAATTACAACATCTGGTTCAGGCAGAAGAATGGGAAGTGGTGGTATGAGTTTGACAAGTGGGTCCTTCTTCATTTAAAAGGCATTAAAAATCATGTTTGGAAGAGCTCACTTAAGTATTTTTTTTTATTTTTATTATTTATTTTATTTTATTTTTTTAATTTACATTCCAAATCACTTCCCCTTTCCCGTTTCCTCCCTCCCCGAAAGTCCCATAAGCCCCCTTCCCTCCCTCTTTTCTCCATTCAACCCCCTCTCATTACTCTGTCCTGGTGTTCCCCTACATCCAGTCTTTCCAGGACCAGGGGTCTCTCCTTCCATCTTCTTAGAAATCTATTGATATGCAGATTGTGTCTAGGGTATTCCGAGATTCTGGGTCAATATCCCCTTATCAGTGACTGCATACCATGTGTGTTCTTTTGTGATTGGGTTACCTCACTAAGGATGATATTTTCAAGTTCTGACCATTTGCCTAGGAATTTCGTGAATTCGTTGTTTTTAATTGCAGAGTAGTATTCCATTGTGTAGATATACCACATCTTCTGAATCCATTCCTCCGTTGAGGGACATCTGGGGTCTTTCCAGCTTCTGGCTATTATAAATAAGGCTGCTATGAACATAGTGGAGCATGTGTCCTTATTGCATGCAGGTAAAGCCTCTGGGTATATGCCCAGGAGTGGTATAGCCGGATCCTCCGGGAGTGTCATGCCCAGTTTTCTGAGGAACCGCCAGACTGCTTTCCAGAGTGCTTGTACCAGCCTGCAATTCCACCAGCAGTGGAAGAGTCTTCCTCTTTCTCCACATCCTCACCAACAACTGCTGTCTCCTGTGTTTTTGATCTTAGCCATCCTGACTGGTGTGAGATGGAATCCCAGGGTTGTTTTGATTTGCATTTCCCTATTGACTAAGGATGATGAACATCTCTTTAGGTGCTTCTCAGCCATTAGATATTCTTCAGGTGAGAACTCTTTGTTTAGCTCTGTACCCCATTTTTTAATAGGGTTACTTGCCTCTCTGGAGTTTAACTTCTTGAGTTCTTTGTATATATTGGATATTAGCCCTCTGTCGGATGTATTACCAACAAAACTTTCTGTTTTTTCTTTCTGTGATTATGATTTATTTTTAAAGCTAAAAATATATTTGAGAATGAAATAAAGCAGACCAAAAATATTTGGGGCTGAAGAGAATGATGATGGTTTAAGAGTGTTTGTTGCTTCCATTGCTAGTAGGGGTGCAAACTTGTACAAACCACTCTGGAAATGAATCTGGCAGTTTCTCAGAAAATTGTGCATAATTCTATCTTAAGTCCCAGCTATACCCCTCCTGTGCATATACTCAAAAGATACTTCACCATACCACAAGGACACGTTCATAGAAGCTTTATTTGCAATAGCCATTACCTGGAAACAACCTAGATGTTCCTCAACCGAAGAATGGATACAGAAAATGTCGCACATTTACACAGTGGAAGTAGTTACTCAGCTATTATAATGAGGACAACCTGAAATTCACAGACAAATGGATGGAACTAGAAAAGATCATTCCAAGTGAGGTAATAGACCCAAAAGGACATGTATGCTAGTTACTCACTTGTAAGTGGATATTTGTAAATACAGGATACATGTGCTATAATCCACATAAGGAAAGAAGCTAAATATCAAGAAGGACCCAAGTGAGGATGCTTGAATCTCACTCAGAAGAGGATAGAGGAAGGAACTGGATTGGAGAGAGGATGGAGAGGGTTACAGGGGTCTGGAAGTGGGACAGGGTGAATCAGGATCAGGTCTGGAGAGAGTCTAGCTAGAACCATGTGAGTAGATAGAAATCATAGTCTGGTAGTGGAGGTGGGGGCATTGCTAGGACCTTCCAGAGACCTGGGGTGGAGCAGACTTCCAAGAGTCTATGGGAGTAACTGTAGTTGAGACCTCTAGCGGTGGGGGATATGGAACATGGAGTGGTCCCCTCCTTAAGACAGGCAAGACCCCCAGTGGAAGGATAAGGACAACAAACTACCCACACAACTTTTGACCCAAAATTTGCCCTGCCTACAAAAAGAGTATGAACAAAGTTGGAGCAAAGATAGAAGGAATGGCTAACAAATGACCTGCCCAACCTGAGCCACATTCCAGGGGCAAAACACAATACCGGATACTATTAATGATACTCTTTTATACGTGCAGACAGGAGCCTAGCATAACTATCTGCTGAGAGCCTTCACTCAGCAGCTAACTGAAACTGACATAAAGACCCACAGACAAACATTGGATGGAATTTGACTGTCTTGTAAAACTATTGGGGGACTATTGTAGACTGAGAGGGGAGAAAGGAACACCATAGGATGACCAACAGAGTCAACAGACCTGGCCCTTTGGGGAGTCTCCCAAATACTGAACCACCAACCAAAGGGCATTCATGGGCTGAACATAGGCTACTCACACATATGTAGCAGATACACACATAGTTCCGTCTTCATGCAAGTCTTCGAACAATTGGAATGAGAGTCCTCCCTAAAGCAATTGCCTGTCTGTGGCATTGGTTCCTTGGGTAGGTCTGACTTGTGTGGGCCTTAGTGGGAGAGGATGTTCCTAGTCATGCAGTGACTAGGTGCCAAGGTGGGACAATATCCAGGTGGAGCCTATAACTTCCCAGATGAGATCGGGGGAGGAGTTGTTGGCGGTGGGTGGAGACCAGGAGGAAGTGGGAGATGTGATCTGGCTATAAAGTGATATATATATATATATATATATATATATATATATATATACATAAAAAACAGAAGAGATCTTTCTTTTGGAGAGGACCCAGGGTCCAAGCACACACATACTGCACATGCATAATGCAGACAAATTACTAAATAAATCCGTTTAAAAAAAAAGTATTCATCAGTAATGCTAGAATATGGTAAAAAGGGTATTCAAAAGAATGTTCAATGACATCTCTTGTCAGAAATGAAAGATAAAAACTGTGTTTCAAGGATCTTGTCACTCAAGAAAATATGGTCAATGAAAAATTGAAAAAAAATATTAAAATCTTCTGAGTTGATGAACAACAACAAAATATTTTTACTTCCAGAATATTGGCTATGGTAAGCTAGAAAATGCTATCTTCCCTTTCACTGCGTAGAAATATAAAAGGGTCTTTAGTTAAAACTCATATTAACTCCTGTGTGTGTGAGAGAGAGGGAGAGAAAGAGAGAGAGAGAGAGAGAGAGAGAGAGAGAGAGAGAGAGAGAGAGAGAGAGAGAGAGAGAGAGAAAGAGAGAGAGAGAGAGAGGCTATTTGTTCTCTGATGTTAACTTGAGGGTGGTGTTCTCACCTCATGACTAAACTGAGCTACAAAGAGTGTGTGTGGTCACTGGCAGATTTCACTTACAGTTTAGAAAAAATGATACAAACTGATAATGATAGGATTATTTCTTTTCCTTTTGGTCTCTGAGAATATTTTGAGTGAAAACATTCTGTGACTAAAAATCTGTAGGGAAACTCATTGATGTCTATTGCTAGGGGGGAAGGAGTCTAGCTGAACTAAGAACTAAACTGAGCATGAAGGAAGAAAATAAGTGCTGTGGTACAGATGAAACCCAGTGAGCCATGGTCACTTCTGAAGATATTGATGTCTGCATTGTGCCAATAAAAGGGGTGATTAAAATACTGTATCATTCCTTCTTGCATGTCCCACTCTGCTCATCTAGAAGACTTATTTTATCCATGATATATCACATATAATATCTGCAGTCACAAGGATAAATTGACCATAGTAAGTTGGAAAATCTATTATGAATCGATGCTATATTTCTGAAGTGACTGATGTCATAGAGTGAAAGTATTTCTGTACACAGGGACTACATGTAAATGGAAGATAATAAAAACCTTGTGGGACTCTTTTTAAAGTGTATGTGCCTTCTGGAGACAGGAAAGACAAAATTCACATATTATTTAAAAATTAGAAAACTTTTCCTAGCAACAATATGCCATACTCTCTCCATCTCCAAACTTTATCAGATATTTAGTAAAAGTCCTCAATGCAAAAGACAACAAGATCATTCAACAAGTAGAGAGAGTTTCAGCTTTTGTGTGTGTGTGTGTGTGTGTGTGTGTGTGTGTGTACACGTGTGCACATTTGCCTTTTCTTGTAAAATCAGTTGAATGTCATTTGTTCTTATATGCGACATATACAGAAACACTTAAGATAATGGATATACATACATACAATTTAGGGGCTATTAAATGGAAAGGAAAAGCTAATTGATTATATATAAAGATTTCAACATTTATACATCTATATATCATTTATATGTCTATATATTTATGTATATACTCTAAGCATTTATGTATCTATTTATCTATTATCTATGTACACTTGTTACACACCAGAATTCTACTTTTCTAATGATAAACTCTATCTGGTGTCAAAAACTGATGCCAACTGTTGTTTAAGCCAAGATTTGAACCCATGCCTTCATTTTAATATGGGTGCATCTGTTTTACAGAAGTCCATCTTATAATTTATCCCTGAAATGTATAAAAAAAAGAAGAGTGTTCCTTGCTTTAACAATACTATAGGAAACACGACCTATACATTTCCATTTAAATTGTTATGCTATTACCTCATCATTTTTTTACACTCTTGAGCAATACATCTGGATGAGGACTCACTCCACTAAGAAATCAAGGCAATTATTCACATATTCACTATATGGTTCCTCATGTGGATGGATGTTGCTGGAAAGCAGTGTTTTACTATTTTTACACCATTTCTGCACCAGTGTGTATGAACAAAACTCCTGAATTATTCTGTATTCATTTCATCTGTTGAAGCTCTTTATGAGCACCCCTGCTATCCAATAGCAAGTGAAATGCTGAAGATTATAGTAATTAGCATTTGATTACCTAAATCATTGAGAAGAAAAATAACTTTCAAGAATTAAGTAGTTGTTTTAGATATAGTACTAAGAGTCACATTTCTTCATAAGTCCAATGTTCTTTACATCAAGTTTCAATGACTGTATATGAACTGAAATTTATACAATAAAAAGACCTTGATTTTAGTGAATAGAGAATAGCTTCAGGTTCCCCATCATCATCTGAGAGTAACTTCGTCCATCCCTCCTAAGAACATGTGACTGTTTTAGTCAACCAGAGTATCATAACCTAACAACTTCAGTAGCTGACCTGGATCTATATATGTGGTTCATGGATCATTAATGAAATTCACCAAAATAATTCTCTGTACTGAATAATTCCTGAACAATTCATGTCCAGTTGCATGAAAGCATTTAAACTAGAAACATCTTAAAAGTTTTTGACACACTATGGACGTGTACTGGAGAGAGTCCAGATTCTCATAATACTTTTCACATTGTTTCACAGAAAAATTCACAAATGAGAGGAATAATGGAGATATTTTATGATGATCACTAAATTACCTCTAACTATATTAAAAATAATGTAGAATTCCTGCTTTTTTATTTAAACCTATTCAAGAACTTCTCTGTATTTGATTTTTTTTTTTTTTTTTGGTTTTTCGAGACAGGGTTTTTCTGTGTAGCCCTGGCTGTCCTGGAACTCACTTTGTAGACCAGGCTGGCCTCGAACTCAGAAATCCTCCTGCCTCTGCCTCCCAAGTGCTGGGATTAAAGGCGTGCGCCACCACCGCCCGGCTTGTATTTGATTTTTAATGCACATAAAAGAAACCCACATATCTTCATACTATAACTTAAATTGCTGTTATCTATGATACAAAACAATGATGGAATTTTAGATATATTAACCAATATGTTCTCCATTTTTCTTAAGCCATCTTAAAGCAAATGGAAGAGGGAGTTTTAACTCAGCAGTGGTAGGGGACACTTTGAAATTAAGAGTTGAACATATTATTTTTGCTATTGAATAGTTTTGATTCTTTCTTTACCAATGCACAGAATGAATAGACTCTATAGAAAGTAAATATCACAGCACTGTATGGTTCATGGCAATGATCCTCAAAAATGCATTCTTCTAAGCCACTCCTGAAACATATGAATTCATTTTCAAGAACCTCTCCACTTGGTTGAATTTTGTTTTCATGAACCAATATTTCATCAAAACATAATGAGAAATATTGTTGTAAATGCTTTCAATGAGTGTTATTGCAGAACATTTTCCAAATCATTGAAATCGTGTTTTGGAACTGAAGCAGTTACAGCATCTGCTAATGAGGGTGGAGCTGGGGCTCTGAAACTTTCAAAGGCTACAAATCATAATGGGATCATGAAGAGTTTGAGAATTGTCAAATATTGGTTCAAGTGATTTCTAACAATGAAATAATTGCATGGGGATTTTCTCCGTATGGAACACTGCAATGCATTGCTACCATGTTAGCCGCAAAACACTAACAAATACATTTTAATGTTCTATGCAAACATTTTAGTATTTTCAGTACTTGTGTATTTCTTAATGAATATTTTATGAGTTTTCACTGCTGAATCCATTTGAGCATGTGATAAACTTGCATACTAATTAATGAAAGACAGAAAGGTTATTTTTAAAAGTGAAGATGTTAGATAAGCAAATAAAAATCAGAATAAGAATACAGATCTTCAGATCTTCACTGGGACAATTGATATGAATGGATGAAGGTCAAAGGTCCATTACTCAGGCTTTGCTATTTCATTCTTTAACTTTAATGTTAATCAATTGACTAAAAAGTTAATCTTTTCCAAACACTTATAAATATGTGTAAATAAGCACCCACATCTTTTGGGAGGGTGAACCATAAACTGTTTCTTTCTGTGTAACATATATATTGTGCTATGCTGGATGAGTAAAGTTAGGACAACTTTTAAATATATTATCTGTTGATTGCTAATGCAATGTAAATAAAACAATAAGCATGTGTTACACTTAGTTTTTATACATCATTTTTCTCTTCAACATTTTCCAATAGCTAAATACCTTTTTACGGATGAGGAAATAAGAGAGGTTTATATAATTTTGTCTTGGTCACATAGATGAAAGTGGTGACCTATTTGACTCCAAAAACAATGTCCTTTACAAAGTTTTCAAATAGGACCATTGAAGACCAGGAAGAATCCCATAAACACTCCATATGTCAAAGCCATTCAGTGGAAAAGATAACATTCCTTGATGTTAAAGTCAGACATACTCAGACTATGATCACATCAGACTCCTGCAGGTTCTAATGTGAGTGGCAGAAGGTGGTCGTAATGTGGTCATCCACAGGATTCTGATAGTTCCTAATGTAAAACTAATGCCTTGTAATAGACATCCATGTCTATAGAGAACTAAGCACATTTTTAAATATAGCATATACACTTGGGAATGCACGACGGTAGTTTGAAGATATGTTAGAAAGAACTGTTGTGAAGATTGGAATAAAAATGTAAAGGATCCTGTATATCATAAGTCCTTAGTAAATGGCTGACACTCATTTTTATGGTCTTAATAATAGAAGCCAACAACAGGAACTTTTTCCCTAAGGGTGAGCAAGGTCAGATGTAGTTGGACAGCTCCTCTTTTGTTCTTTTGAACCAGGCATTTGCCAGCCTGACATGATTGCAATGTCTTTCTCTTTACCTTTGTAGGCTTATCTGCTGTGAGCCAACTCTGTGACCCTGAGCTGTGGGGAGATCACTAAAGGGAGCAGGGAACTGAGGATAGAAAATATGCCCTGTGAAGATGTTGGGGTGATAAACAAATGAATGGACCTGTCATTTCTTTAGAACATACGATGGACAAGAAATACAGATACCACATCAAAGAAAATCAGTACATCTCTAAATTAATTTTATGTTCTCCTTTATTGTTTTATTCATCATCTGACTTGTGTGAATATTCCAGAACCATCAATTTGATTAAATAAACAAATTTTAATGTTTTAGGGTGTCTAGCTGCTGCTGTTTATTATATTAAATGTAAGCAGTTTTACAAAGTACTCTGATTCCTGCTCCTGTCAAAAATGACAATGTGAAATGGAATAGAGCACATGAATCTGTTGGAAAGTTTTAGAGTAATTCAGTGGTCTCACTTTTTCCTTATTAAATACCTATTACACGCTAATAATTTGATATTATTTGTGACTAAAATGTTGTACAAAATAGGTATATTCCTTGATTGTACAGGATTATGATAAAGTATGATATAGAAATGATTTATTTTCTTTGGCTAAGATTTCATTTTAAACACATAGCAAAATATTTGGTTCAAGAAAAAGTTAATGACATATTTTAGAATATTAAATCTAGAAAAGAAGTGTACTCTGAAGCTCAAAAATCTATGAAACAGCCTATGAAATAGGATGCCATGACTCCATTTATGATGATGGCAGACATTGTTAATTTACCACCAAAATTTTTTGTCACTGATTTTTTGTGATCATGGACTTAAGTTGCTAACAATATGCTCTCTAGAGAGACAGGTCTCACTACTAGAAAATTCATATGTAATTTGCTAAATAGTATAACTTTGGTACTAAGGGTCATATTAAGACCACAGGTAACGATTATCTCCGAGGATCAAAGCTTGAATCCTGGTCCTGTTTTCCTAGATATCTTGGTAATCCTCTTAGCCTTGTCTCACTATTATAAACCACCTCAACTTGGAGGATTTAGGATTCTATTTTCATGATGGTAGCTAAATAATTCTGGTTTTCTTTCTTTCTCTTTTAAATACCATTTTGTGGTATTGATTGTTGTATGAGAGATCTTCTGCTTCCATACCTAATTAAAAACTCCATTGTCCACACTGTGGTTTCAAGTGTTGAAATTATGAATAACCACACTAAATCCTTCAGCTTGGAGCTGAGGTGACAGTGGAGGAGGCTGGCAGATTTGTTTCCTGAGGACACCGGAAAGTCATCATAGCCAAATTGATTCCCATTTTGCTTAGATCCTGACTGGAATTTTAAATTCTAAGTAGGAGTGAAATAAGCCTGAATTCTGATTGTTGTTGGGGGCTGGATATTTTAATATTAGAATTTTGCTTCCCAAAACCTCTTCTGAAGCATACTGATAAACCATCCCCATCTTAGCAGATTTACTTAAAAGCCCATTAGGGAACTAAAACAATTGTCTTCTAGGAAAGGAGAAAATGCTGTCAAAATTGCCAAAATTTTGTTGATTTATTTCATCTGCAATGGCAGGCTTACTTCACATCTTCATTCCTAGTGAAGTCAAATAATTGCAAGATGGAATGGTAGTGAAATCTCATATTCAAATTGCTTGATAATAATACCTATTGTGTTCAGGACAAAATCTATTTTTTAACCATTTTTAATCTCATTTGAAACTTCACTCACACATTTTCATGATATACATAAATAGCATGGGACCACCAAAAGAAAAGGCTAGAAATTAAATTCATTCCCATATATGAGTCCTTCCAAAATTTGGAATATGCCAACCTTTTCTTTTTGTGTCCAGGAAGAAAGGGGGAAGGTCATATTTTTTCCAGTGTTGAAGGCATACAGGAAAGAAACATACAATAGCAGCTTGCTAAATCTAAAATAATTTCAGGATTCAAGTAAACAAGCCCATAAGTATGAAAATCATGAATGAATATGCAGATGATGGAACAGACTTTTTTTGTTAGAGAATGGCACCTAAGAGAATTAGAAGAAATGGAGTTATTTGGAAAACCTGAACTTTACAATCATAATGAACACAGGCTGATACCACTAAGATTTATTAATAGAACAAATTCTTGATCTAGATTTTCAGATTCATAACTTTTCAAATGATCTCATTATCACTGTATTCTCAATATAAATACTGAGTATTAGTGAAAAAATAAAAACCGTGTGTTGGGAAGTGTTGAAGGTCATTTAATTCAAATGATGACTGTTGGCATAGAAAATAAGAACAGGCTAAGTCATGCTCTTCTGTAAAGGGTAAAGTGGAACAAAAACCATGATAGTTCTCTTGTGATACTGAGGCTTAAGAAACAACCTTTGAATTGAATCAAAGGAACTACCAATAAGACACAAACTGAGATTTATCTGAAAAGATATTTTTCTTACCATTAATGGTCATATATTTAAAAATAAAGACAACAGTTTTATGAATGTTCTCTTATTGATTAGGAAAGCATGTGATTCTGCATAGTTTAATCCCACCATGTGGAATGCAGCAATCCAGGTGGTGAAATTTGGCAAAAGAATGTGAGTTGAGTAGTACCGCTATATGAACATGAGCTTGCTGATTCCTGTCTATGCTGTGCTTGTATGTGACTGAAACATAGTTTGTGAGAGATTAAGAGATCAATATCAAAATGTTGAGAGTAGTAGATTGGCAGGTTGATGCTTGCATCTAAATTGTTCACATTTACTTGTGTTTTCCTAGACACAATTCTGCTCGTTCTACATTATATAAAATTACAGGCTCATTTGATGGTGTTCAATTTCTCTGGGTGCTTTAGTTCTGCTTACCTCTAAATACATCATATTTTTGTGCTAATTTAATATACAAAACTTCTTAATTTTTTTGATGCATTGGTATTTTTCTTTCTGTGTGTCTGTGCACCACATGTATGTAGCAAGGAATCCAGAAAAGAGCGTGAGATCCTGTAGGATTAGAGTTACACATGAATGTGAATTGCTATTTGGGTAATGGGAATCAAATTTAGGCCTTCTGGAAGAGAAATTGATGTTCTTTACCATCAATCAGTTCCTCTGGCTCTACAATAATAACTTTCTTCAGCAGGTATTGTTGTAACTCCATTTAATGATTTAGGAGACTGAGGCAGAAAGGAATTGTAGGTATCAGCGATGGTCTTAAAATTGGTAAATAACACAAAACAGATTTTGACCACTGTCTGGTGCTTTTAGCCAATATGTTTGATAACATACTGAACTGAGGCTCCAGCTTTTATGAGGACAATGAAAGAAATGCAACTTTTCTGGTCAGGATGTGTGTCACCAAAAAATTTATCTTGAAAGTGAATCATCTTTAAAGTCATGTGTAATTGTTTCCTGTGCATAGTCATTACACAGTAACTAGGATCCAATGACCTCAGGAGAGTGGAGCCCCTAGTTTTGAAAGTTACCTATAAGTAAAGGAAGAAAGATGCATATAAACTTGTATCCTCTAAATATGTAGGTGTTGTACACTGCCTTGGGATTCTGCAAATATTCCTCATGAGCAAGAAAGTCTCAGCAGATTCACTCCATCAAAGGCAGACCTAGCTTTTAGAATAATAAGGCAAATAAGCTTTAATTTCTTTGTAAACATTCAGTGATAAGAACAGAAAGTGAACTAGGAGACTAGCTATAGCTTAAGGATTTGAAATCTCACACACAAATAAGATTCATTTCATATTGGTCAGCTAATGCAGGCAACCACATAGAGCTAAACCTTGTTCTCAATGCTAACTGGGACTCTAGATATCTTTTAAAATATTTAAACATAGCACATAAGTACATAAAGAATAGAAGAAAGTTCATGGAATAATCGCAGTCTAGAAAAAATAAGAGTGGATAGAAAGTGTATATGGTAATGAAACCATAAGACATCTGAAAATTATAACCCAATATAGTGGTTTATAATTTGAGGTTTGGTATTCTTTGGTTCTATGTTAAATACTACAATGCAGTAACATAATTACTGAGAGAGGAAAATTCTTCTGAGCCAGAATATTTATTTGAAATATGAGATAATTCTGCATATTGAGATGATTACCCCAAATATTAATTATTAACTTAACCAAGCAACAGTACTGATACATAATATTTTCTCAAATACTACTTTTGCTTACTTTCCCTTTATTGTTGAGGACAGTTTTTTCCAGTATAAGAGAAAAAGGAAATTAAGCATCATAATTTCCTCAATATACTTTTTATAATCTCCATCAAGTATCTTTATGTCTCCCCTCCCATTATTTCCATTCATGAATTATTTGAGTCTGGTATGACAGCTACCATTTGTAAGGTCAAAGCAGACAGAAGACAGGCTGATCTCAAATGAGAAACAACAAGTCCAGGAGATGCCAATCAGCAAGGGCACGAGGGCACACTGGTTGATGCACAGCCCCTCTGTCTGCTTCTCCATCTAGTGTCAATAGCCAGGCTCCCTCCAATTTTCTGCTGGCTGCCATTAGACTATTGTAGTAAGTTATTCTGGAAGTCTTAGCCCACCTATAAGAGAGTTATTCCAGAAATCCCAAGTCTTTTTTTCTGTCTTACGAACCTAAAGCTTTTGAGTTTACTGTGCTTAAAAATTATACGAACACCATCCTCTCCTCCTAGTTCCTTTCCATTTCTGTGTCTCATAGTCAGACCCAGATCTGGATATTTAACTGTAATTTCTCACTCAGTGACAAAACTCCAGATTTGTTGGAGCAATTTTGGCATTGCAAATGAAACAGGCTCCTTACATTACTGTGAACCAGGGTATCCACAAGCCCTATGAATTTCCTATTTCCATATGTGCCAGATTTTCACTTTCTGAAGTGTTTCTTATGGGAACATGAAGAAAACAATTATAATTAAACCTAAGTAGTGGTACTATTTTTAAAACTATGTGGGATTTATTCTGGAGAAGGGGTCCTGAAGGAAAATACATTATCCCCTGGGAGTTTCAAAGGTAGAGGGACCTTATCCCCTTCCCCTATTAGCTTACTCTTGCATCCTTACTAAACAGAACTAAAATTTGATAAGGCAAGAAAGCATAAGCTTCAGTTTGCTCCTATATGCATTTCACTTTAGCACGATGCAAATATTTTTCCTGGCTGAAAGAAAAGTAGATTTGCATTCATTTTATAAAATGTCTCCTCAAGAATTAAAGCAAAGAATTTGCTAAACATTCCTCTGCCACTAGCTTTAGGAGGAATGTAAAACTGTCATTGGATTCAGAGACAGAAGGTTACTTCTTTCTCCTTTCAGGTTTTCCTTGTCTTGGTAGAAAGAACTTGGTAATCATTGACTCTCAGTTTTTGAGCAAGATTGCTATTCTTGCTGTAGCAATGGAAAAAATCATTTTGAAAATATAAACTGGCCATCTTTTTGTACGGTAGCCAGAAATTCATGGCTGGTTTTATTAAGTCACAATCAAGGTACCAGCTGGGATGTATTTGTTGTCTGATCTTATGAACAAACAAAATGAAACAAAACAAAACAAATCAGAAACAAAAATACTTTTCTTCTACTCTAAGATTTGCCAAAATATTATCCAAATGACTTCAGACTAGTTCTGATCTCCTCTTTATAACCTGCTTACATTTAAAAGTCTACCACGTCTACAGTGAATCCACTAGAACATTCCATAATGCTCTCCCATGTCACAGTTGGGTAACCAAGCTACTTTAATTTCTCATGCTATGGAACACAACATCTTCTGAAACTTAGGAAGTTTACAGGTTGCGATACTTTAAGTTTTTCTTTTGATGATTTTTATGTTGTTTTTCCACATGTGTATATGTGTTTCTCTGTGTGAGAGTACATGTGCTCAATCATGCCAGAAAAGAGAAAAAGATGCCCCAGAGCTAGAGTTACAGCCGCTGTTAGCTGCCCAAAATGGATGCTGGGAACAACCATCTTGGATAACTTAAAAGTGCAAGAACAATATGTGTTCTTAGCCATTAAACCACCTCTCTAGTCCTGCATATGGTCATCATCTGGTGGACTTATTTATCCCAACATAATTATCACTCCAAAGTCCTTGGATTTTAATTCAGTCATTGAAAACGACTGTTGGCTTTGTGCCAATTTCTATGACAGAATACGATGAATGAAAGAGAAGAAAAATGTGTTTTTCTTTAGTAAATTTAGTTTAAATCTATTGAAATTGCTTTCTTATATCACAAAACTTTTATGTAAAACACGAGAACAGGTGAAGTTGAATGTGGCTGTTGGAAAATGACTTGGGAATTGTTCTTATTTTCACCATTAACTAAATGGATGCCTTTGCATGAAGAACTTACATTTCCTGTGAGTCTACTCACTCATTTGAAATGTAGTGAAATGTGTTTTGACTGTGGAAGCATTTTCTGATCCAAAATAACTTTTCTTCTCCTTAACAATTCTGCTAGGTAAGTAGGGAAAATAGCATCCAAGTATGAAACTGCTTAGCAGAAAATATCCTGAAAAGTGGGAAGCCTGTTCTAAGTTGACTGTCTAGGCACAATTTAGAAGCTTTTACTCAGTAAAATCACAATAATCATGAAAATTAGTTTAGCCTTTAGTTTGCACATTTCATAATATATGAGAGATGAATCACTGTGCTCCATATTTTATTCTGACTGAGAATTTAATACAATTGACTCATATTCATATAGAATATCATAATGTAAATGCTGAAAATGAGAATCAGCAACATGCAACCACACAGAAATATGATTCCACAAACTTAATCTTTACATAATACAGACACACAAAATTACAGCTTAAAGAAGGATACTCATTGTGTGATTTCATTTCTGTTTAACAAAGAGCAAGAATGCAATGCATGCTGGAAGGGAGCATAAAGAGGAGAATATTGGGGTGCTGACTGCTTTCTTGTTGGAGGTATGGATAGAATGGAATTCATACACTCTGGATCTGTGATCAGGACACTTGCATTTAGCTAGGCTACATTTCACAGTGAAAGAAATAGATTTATGGACTGGTAAGACGACTTGCATTCAAGCCCTGAGAACCACATGATGGAAAGAGAACCAACTTCTAGAGCTTGTGGTTTTCCCTCCACCTGTGAAACTTTAAAATGATATCCAAAGTGTGGCTGCTGCAGTGCTTCTTAGAAGGGAGAACAAAATAACTCACAAGAGGAAATATGGAGACAAAGTGCAGAGTAGAAACTGAAGGAAAAGCCATCCAGAGACTGCCCCACCTGGGGATCCATCCCATATACAGTTGCCAAACCTTAACGCTATTGTGGATGCTGGGAAGTGGTTGCTGACTGGAGCCTGGTATGACTGTCTCCTGAGAGGCTCTGCCAGAGCCTGACAAATACACACACAGGTGGATGCTCACAGCTAATCCTTGAATGAGCGTGGTGACCCCGATGGAGGAGTTGGAGAAGGGACTGAAGGCGTTGAGGGGAGTTGCAGCCCTGAAGGGGGAGCAACAGTTTCATCAGGCCAGAACCCCTGGAGCTCCCTGGGACTGGACCACCAACCAGAGTACCCATGGAGGGACCCATAGCTCCCTCTACATATGTGGCAGAGGTTGACCTTGTTGGACACCAGTGGGAGGAGCAGCCCTTGGTCCTGTGGGGGTTTGATGCCCCAGTGTAGGGGAATGCCACAGCAGGAAAGCGAGAGTGGGTAGATGAGGGAGCACCCTCATATTGGCAGGGGAAGGGGAAATGGGATAGCAGGTCTCTGAGGGGGAGACCTGGAAATGAGGTAGCATTTGAAATACAAATAAGGAAAATATCTAATAAAAGATAAAAAAGACTATTAAAACAAATATGATATCCAAATAATTACAGCAAAACCTTGTCATTTATAATCATTTTTATTAGTATAAATTTACAATGTATGGCAATTTTCATGACTTCAGAGCTTATCATAATATTGTGTGTATGCAAGAAGCTTTTGAAAAAGTCATCTATTAATATTTGTAAAAAGCACAAAAATTCAAATGTGCAAAAGTCTTATGTAGATTCGTTATTAAAGTTCTTAAATTCATTTTTGCTCTTTTCATGTGATTTCTTTTCCAAATTTCTCTCCTAACTTGAACTGTGGTGTCAGTAAAGGACGTCAATTTTTACCTTAGATATCTTGATATGTTTAGGGCTAGCACTAGTCTTTGAAAAACATACATATGTCCAAGGATAGCCCTTACCATAATGCTCTTAGGATGTTCATCAGGATAATAGCACACAACTGAGCATCCATTCATTCACTTAATACTGCACCATAAAATAGAAGCTTCCTCTGAAGCTTATCAATCTACATGGATGACTTGATAGAAAGTTCTGTTCCCTCCTCAGTTTATATGGCACGTGAATTTTATCAAGGGCTTTTACTTAAGGCAAATAAAATAATGACTTGTTCATGTACAAATACAGAGATGTGACTCTTTATAAAGATAATAGACTATGTTCATGTAGGCAGAATACTGTTTTAGTTGACTGGCACTTTATATGTAGCAAAGTAAAAACATGAAGAAGAATAAAAGAAGAGGAACAGGAAGAAGATGAAGAAGAAGAAGATGAAGAAGAAGGAGGACGAGGAGGAAGAGGAGGAGGAGGAAGAGGAGGATGAGGAGGAGGAAGAGGAGGATGAGGAGGAGAAGGAGAAGAAGAAGAAGAAGAAGAAGAAGAAGAAGAAGAAGAAGAAGAAGAAGAAGAAGAAGAAGAAGAAGAAGAAGAAGAAGAAGTATACATGTTGTTCTGAGGCAAAGTGGACTCTAATTTTGAGTCCTAAACTAGGCCATAACAAAAAGACCTAAGTAATATTTTTGGGAGACACAACAAATGAGTATGCATACTGGCTCTCATAGCCTGAAATTTTCAAGATGTTAAAACAAGTAGGGCCATCTAAAACTAACAGCTATATAGATAATTAAACACTGAGTCAAGAAGAAATTCCTAGAATTGGAATTTTTATTGTCTAAATATCAGACAGAAAATTAATATTTAGAGTGTATCATGCACTAAAACAAAAACAAAAAACAAACAGACAAGCAGCAGCAGCAACAACAACAACAAAAGCCAAACACTCCATGTAGAAATTGAGCTAGGGGTCTGAATAGAGACCTCTCCAAAGAATGAAATAACAATCTCTAAAAGAAAAATCTCAAAAAGTTTTCATCATCTTCAGAAATTTTGTAATTGCAGTTAGAACATCTTTGAGATTCCAACACATCAGAGTTGAAATGGCAATAAATAAATAAATAAATAAATATTCTGATGAAAATGTAAACATCATTAACTGTAAATAGGAATGCATACTTTGCGACAACTCTGGAAATCAGAAAAGGGATTTCTCAAAAAGCTAAAAGAAATCAATCTGCCATATAAACCAGCTATACTATTCTTGGGCATGTGTTCAAAGAACTTGACATAGATTGTTGCTCAGCTGCATACATGACTTGTTGTATTCATGGTAGCTAGGAAATGAAAACAACCAAATATTCTTCAATTTATAAATGAATAAGAAATGTCGTAATATGAACAATGAAATAATATTTAGCTGTAAAAAAAGAAGTCATGCAAAATGAAGATAAGTGGATGGAATTAGAAAATATATTGACTGAGGAGATCCAGACCCAGAGAAATATCATACATTCTCTTTCATATTTGGTTTGTTGCTCCAAATCTTCAGATTTGCATGTAGGTCTCAGCCCTCATTGTCTCTGTACATAAGAAGGGGTTCAATATAGAAAGTTACAACTAGTCCAAATGCAAACAACTGACCACAAGAGGCATAGATCCAATGTATACATCTACAACACAACTCGTGCACCCAGGACTCAGAGGCCAGAACCTAAGTCCCAAAGGAGTAATAAGTCTCCTGTAAGATTGTGTCTTCCAGGCATGGAAACCATGTAATCTCATCAATATGATTACCTAAATGAGATGTGAAAACCAACAATGTTGAAATCTACAAATATGAATGGAGAAAAGTTTGTGGGGCTTTATGCAAAGATGGAGAACTATAAGCAAGTAAAACCTGCTGTTACATGGAGAATCATCCCAAGGATGATTGCTTTATCTGGATATACAGTAATAAGTGGTCAGGTGGTCAGTCCTAGAAACATATACAAGCAGGAAACACTAAATAGCTAAGGCAGGTATATACATATGAATATATATATATTCATTTATATTTACTCATTTATATGTATATGTTCTATATGTAACAACAACAATGTTTTTAAAAGGAGGCCTTGCATTTGGAAGTAGAATTATTGTGGAAAGGATATAAGCATAAGAAAAATAAGATGGAGGAGGGGGTGAGGTAAATAATGTCATTATAATCTAATTTTTTTAAGTCTACAATTTCAAAAGAAGTTGTTGAGAGCGTTTCCCAACAATTTTACTTGTACCCATAAGAGTTTAGCATACAGTAAAGTCAAATTAAGTTATCTGTTAAGTAAAACCTATACACATGGATGGAATCTATTTAGAGGCATATTTCTAATCTGATAACTCTTTTGTTGTTTTCTATGGTAACTCTGGACTGGTGACAACTTCCTCTAAATCAGTGGAGATGGTGAGATATTTTGAACATAAAACTTATAACTGACAGAGAGATTCCCTAGGGAATTTAGCTGTTTCAAGTAATCAACACAGACTGTCTTGATAGTCTGAACCCTATCTGACAAGCAGTGGGTATCCAAATACTTGTTTCCCTTGAGGTCTACCTATGAGCACATACATGTCTAGATATTGAACATGGTTATCATGACCAAACAAGGATGAATTACTATTTGGGTCATGCAAAGATTGTAGTTATTAATAAATGTGAACCAGAATCTTACCTCTGTGTCAATTATCAGTATAACTAAAATATCACATCATCTAGAAGTTGTTCCTAGGTCATTTATAACAAACCCACATGAACTCACTCCATAAAGCATATGCTGCAATTCAGTATGTAATAAATATAGTATTGGTTCAAAAGGATGATTTGAACTCATGATTAGTATTCTCCTTAGAGTAACTTGTCAAAGTCATATGCAATGAAAGACCTAAAGTGAGTCAGATATTATAATAGATATGAAGATTAAAATAAAAATATATAATCACCCTTCTATTGGGAACATTCCATTCACTTACCATCTGTCTGACAATTGCATGGTGTGGAAGGCAAATTTACATCAAATCCTGCTGAGTGGCTCTAGCTTCCCAACAGAAACCTCTCCATTTGACCTTGAAAATTAGTCATCACTATTCTCAGCTTAAACTTGAACTCTACCTTCTGGTGGATTGGCAACACATTTAGCAAATGTAGTAGAATCCAAGGACACTTGTGTCTTTGCAAAAGCACCAGTGGCTTACCAGAAAGTTTTTCCCACTTGAAACAGGCAGTTCTTGGTAGATTTGGGTGCTAACCACTCTAACATTATGATTTGCTGTCTTATACTTAGATGTGATGTTGGACAGTATTAGAAACAGTACTTACAAATGAGATGAAATGGGCTGACAAAAATTCTTGTTCAATCGTTAAGCCAAAAGTAAATGATCCTAAACATTAGTTCTGGGTGTTGCTGTAGAGTTCATCATAAGCATCAGAATCTAGAGGATTCACATGAGCAAAGTCATATTCGCATAGGTCAAATGGTCTTTGGAAAAGGAAAGTCAAAATCTTCACAGGTTTGACCATGTACTCACTGTTATGAATAGCAAAAGTGACAGTCTGTCCTGAGACTGAGATTTTACCAGACACTAACAGGCATTTACTTTAATGATGGAAAGTATCAGAGACTTAGTACACATTTTACAGTAGTAGAAAAGTTACCAAGTTAGCTTTATTGTGACAGAGTTGATCCTATTTTGCCATTTTATAACAAGAAAAATCAAAATGCAAATTAAACTTTCTGTGTTTCACTATCTTTTTTATATTAGATAATTGCTTTACTTACATTTCAAATGTTATCCCCTTTCCTCATTACTCCTCTGAAACCCCCCACCCAATCCCCCCTCCCCCTGCTTACCAATCACTCCCTTTCCTGTTCTGGCATTCCCCTACACTGGAGCACTGAGCCTTCACAGGACCAATGGCCTCTTCTGTCATTGATGTCTGAAAAGGACATCCTCTGCTACATATGTAGCTGGAGCTATGCATCCCTCCATATGTACTATTTGGTTGGTGGTTTAGTTACTGGGAACTTTGGGGATACTGGTTGGTACATATTATTGTTCCTCCTATGTGTTTCCTCATCTTTAAAATTGAAGGTCAAATTTTATTTTCCAAGTACTATTGCTGTAATTTTTGTTTCTTTTGCTTCTTTTCTTTCCTTTCTTTCTTTTTTTTTCTTTTTTTTTTTTTTTTTTTTTTTTTGATTTTCTGAGACAGGGTTTCTCTGTGTAGTCCTGACTGTTCTGGAACTCACTCTGTAGACCAGGCTGACCTCAAACTCAGAAATCCACCTGCCTCTGCCTCCCAAGTGCTGGGATTAAAGGCGTGCGCCACCACTGCCCATATTACTGTGATTTTTAATTTAAAATATTGTAATGTTTCATATAGGGAAAACATTAAAGGAAAACCTTACTCCTGCTTTATTAGGTGACTGATGCATATACATGGAATTGAGAAACATCTTGTGTTAGATGGAAAGTCTTATGGAGCATCAGATTAAGCTACTATCTATGATTGTTTCTATAACTGTAATATGGGAAAATAAAACTTATTTTCTGAAATATGAAAGAAAAATATTCAGATAATCCACATGTAATCCAACATTGGGAATGATAGCACATAACTTTAACAGCAGGAATAAGGAGGAAGTTTCAAGCTAGCATGGGATACATAGCATCTTCCAGAACAGCCAGGGCTGCATAGAGAATCCCAGTCTCTATTCAAAACACAGAACTGCCCAAATTATAACCTAAAGTATCTCCTCAAATTTGTTTTTCTATCTATTCTCAGATGAAGCAGCCTAAACTAAGATATTGACTGCATGATATTTACTTTGAGAGACATATTGTTTGAGAGATAATTCCTGAAAATTTGATCTGATGATTGGGTTCAAGCAGTGTCAAAAATACCAGAAGAAAAGTGAACACAGCTACAGCAGGCCAGTGGGTGTTTCTTTCACAAATGCCAGAAGGAAATGCCCTACTTCTGCTGGTAAGTCTAACAAGTTCAAGCCCCAGAGGGAATTCATGTCACGGTATTAAGCAATCACTCCTTAAGATTCTTACAGCATTCAGTGTTTCACAAATGAAAATGTAATCTGAACAACTACTGGGGTTAAGTGATACAATGCTGTTCTTTTCTTTTTCTTTCTTTGAGGACAACACTTTGGCAGTGGAAACCTGGGATAAAACATCCAAAAATTAGTTGCTTTTTAAAGAATTAAAATGACCTTGATGTGAAGTACAATTATTACATGAAATTGGAAGAGCCTTGTGTCCAACAACCATACTTACGCATATCTATCCAAAGGACAAGATGTTAGGTTTGGAAGAGATCTACAAGCACATATTCATTTCAGTATTATTTTTTCTTTACAATTTTAATTAAAATATAAATACATCTATTCAGTAGTAATAATGTATGTTTAATTCTGTTGGTATATTTATACTTTGACATTTTGATTTTTTCATTTAAAAATAGGATATATATATATGCATATATATATCCTATTTTTCTTTTATAATTTCTTGTATCTGACATATATTCATTTGTTATACATCTAATTATATAGATTTTCAAATGTTATTTCATTTTAATTTTGATACTTGGGCTGAACCTAGAATGTCAACTTGACAGTCGCAGTCTGTTTAGTATTATGAAGGTACATACCTAAGAAATCTTGGGATTTATTCTTCCTACAGCTCCTTTGTTGGAGATTACATTAAGAACATGGAAAAATTAATAAGGAGTCAATTTCTGGTTGTAATCACTATAACTAGAACACTTACTTACAGTCACACTGTGGGACAAGGGTGCTTTGCAGACATAAGACATATGCTAAAGTGGAGAAATCTCTACTTTCTTGCTTACTTCTGATTTGATGTCTTTGAAACAACAGTCAGCATTAGTCCTGACTGAGTACTCACTCTTCTTTAGGCATTCTTCTAAATGCCATTTGTGGATTTTCTCATTTAAGATTTGCAATGTTTCTATGTCTTCATTTGTGGCCTAGCACATGCTTTCCTTATTGAATTTTTAATTTCTTTATTTATTGACAAGAGGACTTTAAGGAAAAGAGCTTTACTTTAGGCTACTGACTTTAACTGAACATGCACAGCCAAGGATAAACATAAGGGACAGGAAAATAGAGGGGTGTCACTTATAATTCATCTTATTTGTAAATAATGTGACTTCAAAATACATTTAATTATCATTTAAATATGATAATCTAATTATCAAACATAGAAATATTAGAAGCATACAAACTAAGTCAAATTGTAGCAATAGGAGTGAACCCCAAATACTTCTCCACATTATTTACGCCACACGCTTAACTGGAAATTCATTGAGTCCATCTTGCAATTGAAGTATATGTTGTGAATATTCAATATACATCTACTTTATGTTTTGAAAGTCAAAGAATTAGAGGTAAATTGTGTAACCCAAGAAAAAAGTTACAAACATCAAACTGATTTTTACTCTTAATTGGTGAATGTGAGAATATTTAAAAATTTTTCTGGTGAACACAACTGGCTAGGAAGATAATCTTACTAGTACTGATTAGGACAAAACCGATTTGTTCGTTTCTCACTTACATGCTTCCTATAAAATCCAATAGATATATCTTGTGCCAATTTTAATACTATAAATATTTAGAGCCAAGGACATAAAACTTTAGCTGAAGGACAATGATACTTTTGAAGTAAAATATGTACGATCTCCGTATTTTCAGTGGCTAGATCTAAAAGGCAGCATTTTCTCTTTGTATACTGTCCATCTTAGTCTTTCGTTCTCTCTCTTCTATTGTGCTCCTATCATTAGGAAGAGGACAAAGAAAGAAAGGGTAAGAAAAAAAAACTTCACAGCTTAGGTGTTATGTGTGTCCTTTGTCATTCCACTGATGCTGATGAGACAGGACAACCAATTATCCCAGATACACTGAGACTGCATGAGGGAAAAACTGAGGATTGCATACTCTCTCCACAGCATGACAATCAGCCGGATTAACCCCTGCATGTTCAGCCATGACTGTGGTACTATCCTCAAATAAAAGAACTCTTTTTCATCAAAGCCCCCAGTACGGAGATAAGCAATAACAATTAACAGTTAAATTTTGATTAATAATACTAATACTAATTATTATTAGTATTAATATTATTAGTATTAGTATTGTAATAATAATATAATGCTGAGATAATTGAACAACTGAACAGTTAGATGGAAAATGCAATCTATTTCACAGATTAGAAAACATTGAAATATATACAAATAGATACCAGCTAGGATTCCTAAAGTAGAGATAACACTCCAAAATAATTAAATGTACAAATTCTCAGTGCCACTAAAAAGCACTCAGCACCAGAAGGTAAAAGGATATGTTTGAAATATATAAAACTAGAAAAAGAGCAAATAATCAAATAAAGAACAGATGATAAAGTGAATAGTAATGTATTTAAAAGTTGCCATCTATGCTGTCTCCATTTCATAGCTGTTATGGATAGAACAACAACCTCACCCTCAGACCAAGGCTTGGGATACAGCTTAGAAGATAGTTTGAAAAATGCAAAAGCAGAAATATAAATCAAAGAATTTGTAAATTACTACATAGATTTGGGAAGGACTCCCAATGCCTTCACGACTATTTGAGGAACTTGAGGCAGTTGATGGCTGCTGAGAGAGAAAAAATTTCCTTATGTTGGTGGGGAGGGAAGCTATTGATTAGTTGCCTATGACCCAGTGGATGTGCATACAACCATCACTATTTAGGCTTAGTGAGTTACATATAAAAAAGTAACAATAAAATATCCAAAACATAAACAATAGCATCAATAAAATGATTGCTTACATCAGATGTGACAGTTATGTATCTTATTCATAGTTGAGAACATAATGTAATACAGCCATTGTTTCTGTGATTCTCTCAAGAAATTGAACAAGAAACTTTAATGTGACACACCCATGCTAATTCTGAGTTGGCTAATAGAAGTCAAAACCAGCTTACCATGCTGATACCTACATATTCACTGAGCTATTCAGAAACCACAGAATCTGCTTAGTTGACCATCAACATTTGGCTACATAATTAAAGATGACATAAATACACAATGGAGTTTACTTAGCCACAAGAAAAATGGAAAGAAATTTCACTAAAAATGAAATCACAGAAACTTCTGTAGCTGAAGTTTAGATGGAACTGGACACCAGCATGTTCTGTAAAGTAAGTCAAGTCTAATGGCAAATCCTGTCTGTGTCTTCTCATCTGTGAGTTGTAAGACAGGGAAATGTGACATGGAATTAAAGGGACATAACCAGAGTGCATGAAAGGGAGTAGAGGAGAAAGGAATTGATGGGAGGTGTGAGACAGAGCCAGAGCAAATGAATATGATCAAAGTACATTAGATGCATACAGGGGAATGTCATAATAAAGCCCTTTTTATAATTAATACACATTAATAAAACCATGTCTTCTAATAATATAGATCTTCAAGTTCCTCCCATGATTATTAGTTAAATGAGAGTATAAAATTCCAGGTACAGAAAAATATCCTACATGTGTGTAAAAACTCCAGCATGACCCCTTGCAAAACAAGGACTGAATTTTATTGTTCATTTGTGCTGTGTTTCATCTGATTCGATTTCAGTGGTACAGTGTGTCTTCCTTTCCAGTTGTCCACGATGAACTGCAGCCCACTTGGTATTTGACCACAACGCCACAGACCACAGCTGGGCACTGGCAGTCTGAGTGATGCTCCACTCAAACCTTACGCAAAACGTTTGCTAAAATTTTATTAAAGCAGAACCGAGATTAGTGCCTTCTCTGCACACACAGACTCAGAAGTGAGGTTGTTCAAGCTTTTGGCTAAATTCTAAAGGTCAAACACCACTTCTCTGTTTAAATGAATGTGGCTCTTCTCAGCTGCTCTCCATCTTCTTTCAGATGCCTTTCTCGTTCTGCATTTTCTTTCACCTAGAAACCACCCTCTTAAAAATAATTGGAAACCATGTTCTTGTTAAGATGTCCTGGATAGAGCTTTTGTCCCCCTCTTATGTGTAATTTTGTTGTTCTTCTTTCACATTCCTTGACACAAATGTGGATATCTATATAGTATTGTTCCTCTTAGTGTGTATTGAAACAAGAGAACTCCAAGTGTGTTTGTGTATTTTTTCTTTTTTTTTTTTTTATTTTCTAAGCTTTTTTATTTACATTCCAAATCATTTCCCCTTTCCTGTTTCCTCCCTCCCCGAAAGTCCCATAAGCCCTCTTCCTTTCCTCTTTTCTCCATTCAACCCCCTCTTGCTTCTCTGTCCTGGCATTCCCTTACATCCAGTCTTTCCAGGACCAGGGGTCTCTCCTTCCATCTTCTTGGAAATCTATTGATATGCGAATTGTGTCTAGGGTATTCCGAGATTTATCATTCTTAGTGAGGTAACCCAATCACAAAAGAACACACATGGTATGTTTGTGTATTTTTAATGTTGTTTTTGTTTCGTTTTGTTTTGTTTCTGTGTGTTTTTTTGTTTGTTTTTTATTTCCCAGTTCTAGGGGAGGAAAAAAGCCCAGAATATAATAATATAATAATACATAAATTGTTTTACAAAGAGGATGTGATGGTGGCTTAGGCATAGAGAGTGCTGGCATGAAAGTGAGGCTACAAAAAGAATGGAATGATAAATAGCTTTGTTTGGCTTATACAAAAGCAAAATCTATCACAAGCATTCATAGAAACATGCCTGGAACCCAGAAGTCACTCCATTTCTATTCTTGACCCCAAATGAAATGAAGATGGAACTAGAGGGAACAAGACAAAGAGAAGGAGTAGAAATGAAGCTGCTGAGGAAAACAGAACTGATTTTGCGAGGGTCAATGCTTCACGGATTGAGCTCTACCTAACCCATACTGCAGTGTAGTCTGCAATGTATTTCAATAGTTCAGAACAAGTCTTTCTAGCTACTTTTAATACCAGCTCTGAGCCATGACTATCTAAATAGACAGTGGGCATTAAAGTTCACAGGGCTTGATATTGCCTATAAAAATGGAGCCCAGCAGACTCTGATTTTATTACCTACCTTTTATTAGGCCCATAGCCAATGGCGATTAAAGTGTTGTGCCGTGTCTACAGGCATGCATGGCTGCCTAGGGATTATTTGTAACAGAATTTAAGTCCAGTTGCCAAATTCCTCAGCCATAAGTCTCAGATACTAATTCTTCCTTTTCATCCCTTCTATCATACCTAGGACACTCACTGGATCACTGAAGGAACTGGTACCCAAATTCAGATATTTTATGTAGAACTGGGATTCATGTACAGCTAAGGATTACACCAGAAAAAGGACTCAGGGTTCTTTACACATTTGTTTGGTTCTTTTACTGGGATAAGAATTCCAATAACATCTCATTCTTTGTTTGAGAAAGTGTTTTTTGTTTGTTTGTTTTTCTTTATTTACATTTCAGTTGTCTACTGAGAGGCTCTGCCAATGCCTGACAAATACAGAAGTGGATGCTCTCAGCATGGAGGAGCTAGAGAAAGGAACCAAGGAGCTGAAGGGGTTTGCATTCCCATAGAAGGAACAGCAATATGAACCAACCAGTACCCCCAGAGCTCCCAGGGACTAAACTACCAACCAAAGAGTACACATGGAGAGACCCATGGCTCCAGCTGCATATATAGCAAAGGAGGGCCTTGTTGGATATCAAAGGGAGCAGAGGCCCTTGGTCCTGTAAAGGCTCAATGCCCCAGTGGAGGGGAATGCCAGGACATGGAAGCAGGAGTGGGTGGGTTAATGAGTAGGGGTATGGAGTTGGGGTAGGGGGATTTTGGAGGGGAAATGGGGAAACGGGATAACATTTGAAATGCAAATAAAGAAAATATCTAATAAAAAACCTTTATTCATTTTAATATGTACAGAGATTATAGACATGATATCTTAATGGTAATTTTTTTGCATATGGATGTGTGTGTTGTTCATGCTTGTATGCATGTATATATGCATGTTTTCATCTGTGTAATGCACATGTCTGATGATGTACATGAATATATGTGAGTATGTGTGTGGAGACCCTAGATTGATATCATGAGTCTTTCTTAGATATTCTCCACATTATTCATTGAGATGGAGTCTCAAGATCTTTCAATTGAACTGAGCACATGTTTATCTGAATGGTTGAGTCTGCCAGTTTGTGGTGGGGATCCTGTTTCCTCTTTCTGGCTGCTGAAATGATAAGTGGGCTTCCATATTCACCTGACATTTTTAGTAGGTTCTGGGGTTCTGAACTTAAGGCTTCACACTTGTCTAACAAGTGCCACATCCAGTTAGCTACCTCTCCAGAACCGCTAGTAGTCTCAAAGCTATTTAATGTTACCTAAAGTTGCTTCCTATCAGGGATATTTTATTGACCTGATTCTATTGTTTTGTTTTCTTATCACTTTATCTCTTGAAAGCTGATATTTGCCCCCTGAACCACTGTTCGGATATGTGGGATTCTCATTTGTTTGTTTGGTTTTTTTGTTTTACATTTTATTTTGTTTTGATAAATATTGCACTACTTGGATCAGGGCATTATTTAAAACAGGAATGGTAGGTACATGCAGAAGTTGCTGAAAACTCAAGTAGATTTACTTCTTTGGCTATCAACTCTGATTCTGGCTTCTCTAGACATGATGAATATTTTCCTTGCTCTTACCCTTTAGTTTTCACTGATTTGAATTTGGTCCTTGTTGTATTAAGGTCAGCAATACATTAGAAAACAAGCACCCCCCCCTCCCGCAATGACTTAAGCACATGAGGGAATGATTGGCAGAAGATTAAAAAAAAGTTAAGGTTTTCAGAAATCTTTACTTGATGTCACATTTCCTGTGGGAGCTTTTAGACAAGGGAAATCAGCTTAGTAAGTAAGGAGCTTGGGTAAAAATGATCTGAGTGTCCATTTGCAGCAGGGAAACAGGCAGCTCCACAGTCTTCTGTGCTTAGCCCACCAGAATAGAATGATCTTCCAGCAGCGATTTCACTTCTGATGCAGAGGTGAGATCTCCACCTTTTCTCTGGAGGGGTACAGCTAGGAGTGCACAGGGATTTCGATCAGTGGAGAAGCTGGGACAGGAGTCTTCCCTTCCAGCCGCCATTTGCAGCAGGGAACCAGACAGCTCCACAACCTTCTGTGCACTGACCCTGCCAGAAGAGAGTTGGTTTCCCAGGAGTACATACACAGGTTTACAGGGACATAAGAGGGGCAAGCTCCAACCAGAGACAACAAGACCAACTAACACCAGAAATAACCAGATGGTGAAAGGCAAGAGCAAGAACACTACCAACAGAAACCAAGGCTACTTGGCAACATCAGAGCCCACTTCTCCCACCACAGCAAATCCCAGATACCCCAACACACTGGAAAAGCAAGAGTAGGATTTAAAGTCTCTTCTCACGATGCTGTTAGAGGACATCAAAAAGGACATAAATAACTCCCTTAAAGAAATACAGGAGAATATGGGTCAAATGATAAAGATCCTTAAAGAGGAAACACAAAACTTCCTGAAAGAAATACAGGGGAGCATGGGTGAACAGATAGAGGCCCTTAAAGAGGAAACACAAAAATCCCTAAAAGAATTACAGGAGAACACAAACAAGTGAAGGAACTGAACAAAACCATCTAGGATCTAAAAATGGAAGTATAAGCAATAAAGAAATCACAAAGTGAGATATCTCTGAAGATAGAAAATCTTGGAAAGAATTCAGGAGTCATAGATGCAAGCATCAACAACAGAATACAAGAGATAGAAGAAAGAAGGTCAGGGACTGAAGATACCATAGGAAACATTGACTCAACAATTAAAGATAATGCAAAATGCAAAAAGCTCCTGAGTCAAAAACCCAGGAAACCCAGGACACAATGAGAAGACCAAACCTAAGGATTATAGGTATAGAAGAGAGCGAAGATTTCCAACTTGAAGGGCCAGTAAATATCTTCAACAAAATTATAGAAGAAAACTTCCCTAACCTAAAGAAAGAGATGTCCATGAATATACAAGAAGCCTATAGAACTACAAACAGACTGGACCAGACCAGAAAGTCCTCCTGGCACATAATAATCAAAACACCAAATGCACTACACAAAGAAAGAATATTAAAAGCAGTAAGAGAAAAAGGTCAAGTAACCTATAAAGGCAGGCCTATCAGAATTACATCAGACTTCTCACCTGAGACGATGAAAGCCAGAAGATCCTGGGCAGATCTCATACAGACCCTAAGAGAACACAAATGCCAGCCCTAACTACTATACCCAGCAAAACTTTCAATTACCATAGATGGAGAAACCAAGATATTCCATGATAAAACCAAATTTACACAATATCTTTCCACAAATCCAGCCCTACAAAGGATGATGGATGGAAAACGCCAACATGAGGAGGGAAACTACACCCTAGAAAAAGCAAGAAAGTAATCTTTTTCCAACAAACCCAAAAGAAAGTAACCACACAAACATAAAAAGAACATCAAAAATAACAGGAAGCAACAATCACTATTCCTTAATATCTTATAATGTCAATAGACTCAATTCCCCAACAAAAAGCATAGCCTAACCGAGATGTTTTTCATGTGCATCTTCGATTTTATCAGAAAATGTTTGTGACTCCTCTTTCAATTTAGTAATGCTTTTTATGTCTACCATTTTGACAGTATTATTTTCCATGATAATCTTTAATTTTAACTTTTTTCCTGTGTATTTCTTCGATTTTGTCAGAGGTGTTTTTCATGTAGATCTTCGGTTTTGTCGGGGGGGGCGGGAGGGGTTGTAGTTCCACTTTCAATCAATTTAGGAATGTTTTTGTGTCTACCATTTTGTCGGTAGAATTGTCCATGATAATCTTCAATTTTAACATTTTTCTGTATTTTTCTTCAATTTTGTCAGAAGTATTTTACATGTGGATCTTCAGTTTTATCAGACATTGTCTATAATTTTACTTTCAGTCAAATTAGGAACATTTTTATACCTTCCATTTTATCTGTATAATTTTCCATGTAATAGTTTTAACATGTTTTTCTATATATTTCTTGAATTTTTTCAGGAATATTTTCCTTGTAGATCTTCAATTTTATCAGAAAGTGTTTATAATTACACTTTCAAAAAACTTAGAAATATTTTTATGCCCACCATTTTATATGTATTATTTTTCTGTGAAATACTCAATCTTAATGAATTTTTATATATTTCTTCAATTTTATCAGAGATATTTTCCATGTAAATCTTCAATTTTATCAGAAAAAATTTATAATTTCACTTTCAATCAACTTAGAAATATTTTTATGCCTACCATTTTGTCTGTATAATTTTCCATGATAATCTTCAATTTTAATGTTTTTACATATATTTTTTTCAATTTTATCAGAAATATTTTCCATGTAAATCTTCAACTTTATCAGAAAATGTTTATAATTCTACTTTCAATCAACTTAGGAATATTTTAATTCCTACCAATTTATCTGTATAAATTTCTTCAATTTTATCAAAGATATTTTCCATGTAAATCTTCAATTTTATCAGAAAATGTTTTTACTTCTACTTTCAATCAATTTAGGAATATTTTTATGCCTACAATCTTATCTGTATAATTTTTCATGAAATAGTAAGTTTTAACGTGTTTTTCTATATATTTCTTGAGTTTTATCAGAAATATTTTCCTTGTAGATTTTCAATTTTATCAGAAAATGTTTATAATTCCACTTTCAATCAACTTAGGAATATTTTTATGCCTACCATTTTATCTGTATAATTTTTCCATGAAATAGTCCATCTTAACGTGTTTTCTATACATCTCTTCAATTTTATCAGAGACATTTTCCATGTATATTTACACAATGGAATACTACTCAGCAATTAAAAACAATGAATTCATGAAATTCTTAGGTAAATGGGGAACAGGGGGAGGGAAGAGGGCTGGGGGAGGGAAGAGGGCTTATGGGACTTTCAGGGAGCGGGGGACCCGGGAAAGGGCAAATCATTTGGAATGTAAATAAAGAATATAGAAAATAAAAATTTAAATTAAAAAAAAAAGAATCTGAGTTCAAATACCTTGATCCCATAAAAAGCTAGGCAAAGATTACAGGACCTGCCAGTAATCTTACCATTGGAAGGAAGCCACAGAATGGTCCTTGGAGAGTGCTAGACCACTATTCTAGACAAAAAAAGTTCTCCAGTTTAACAAATTGTGTAGAGATATAGTAAGAAACTCCCTATGTAACCATTGATCTCCACCCATGCTCATGTTCACGTACACATATATTCGTATGCCTCCCCTCCACTCCTCGACCTCCACATAAACACACTGACACAGAGAACTCCTGATTTTGATTCTTTTAGTGACTATTTGCCAAATATCAGACATCATGTTACCTAGAGACTTTAGGTCTTGTCAATGGGACAATATTGTACTATGCAATTTTCTTTTGTCCTGTGTGCTATATGCAACTCACTACAGTATAAAGTGTGAAGGCTCCAAAGCTTAACAGAAAAGAGTCTTAGTTCTAAGAACATCAAGTAGTGTGTACATTTTCTAATCCATTTGGGCTCCATTTTTGCATCAAAGGAATTGGCAAAATGTTCCTGTCTTAGTTAGGGTTTTACTGCTGTGAACAGACACCATGACCCAGGCAACTCTTTTAAGGACAACATTTAATTGGGTCTGGCTTACAGGTTCAGAGTTTTAGTCCATAATCATTAACACAGAAGCATGGCAACATCTAGGAAAGGATGGTACAGGAAGAGATGAGAGTACAACATCTTCATCTGAAGGATGCTTTTAGGAGAATAACTTCCAGGCAACTATGACGAGGGTCTTAAAGACAACACTCATAGTGACACACCTATTCCAACAAGGCCACACCTTGTAACAACGCCAGTCCCTGGGTCAAGTACATATAAACCATCACAGTTCCTAAAGATCAAAAGTCACTGTCCATTTTAAGTACATGTTGGCATCTGAAATAAATAGTGGTCCTTAATGAAGATTGTGCTCAAGTCTACCCATTATCATATAATGTCTACGTCAAACCATTATATTTATGTAACCTAAATAAAAACGTTTAATAGACATTTAATTATTTTTAAATAAAATGAAGTAAACAACTTCCATAGAGTCATACTACACATCATGTACACAAGGGCTTCCATTTATTTAAGCCTGTTTTATCTGGCTAAGTTTTACTAATGTGTGATGATTTAAATCCTTTTATACTCCAATGAAAGCATCTCTGGGCTTCCCGTAGCTTCATTTTTTTTTCTTCTGCAATTGAGAATGAGTCTTTGTATATTTATCTTCAAACAAGGCTTTGAGCCTTCCTCTGATCATTATTTATCCACAGTGTTTAATATAGTCGTTCTTTCAGTGTCTATTTGAATGTACACACTATGCCATAACCCTTTTGCTAGTGAAAAATATATTAAGCCTTGATTTATTCACTTACAAACAAATAAGGTGAGAAAAATGATTTGCCACATTATAGTGTGAACTAAATAAAAAGTTACACAAGTAATAGCACTCAAAGTACCATTGTATCTTGAACTTTATAATTGATGTTTGGCCTAGCTTTTATTTTTATACCAATGAATGATATTTATTAAATTTCAAAATGAACACAAATTGTTGGACCAAGTATTATAGATGACAAATCATCTCATATATAAAATAAATTTACTAAGCATGAGAGTTTTCAGCATGAATGACATGGGTACTTGGAAGTCTCAGAAAGGATCATAAATACTTAAATCTGCCTTCTACACAAGCCTATAAAACTCTCCTTTTAATAGCATGGATTCTGACATGTCCATTCATTCCATTAAACGTTCTATGGAAAGAAATGAAATGCATATAAGAGGGATGACTCTACCCAATTCGAATTCTGTTTTTAATTTCGAAAAATCATTTATCTATTTATTAATTGTATATTCTTGTGTGTGTGTTTGTGTGTGTGTGTGTGTGTGTGTGTGTGTGTGCATACATGTCCATTTGCCACGATATGTGCATAGCCATGAATGAACTTGCTTAAGTCCATTCTCTTCCATTGTGTAGATTTTGGGAGTCAAATTCAGGTTGTCAGGCTTGGTAGCACACATCTCAGCACAATGAACCAGATTGCTAGCCCCTCTAGTTCTAATTTAAAGAATTTTTAAAATTAAACCCCAAGATTCATGTGGACAAATGTGCATATAATTTGTGGTCTTCTGTGAGTCACCTCTACCAAAATTTCATGATAAGGAAAAACCTTGGTGCTTAATCATGTCAGAGGTTTCTTTCTAAATATGACCAATTCATTTTAGTTAAGGTTAATTTAGTAGGTCTCTTCTACCCTTCAAACAGTTTGATTTTTTTCTCTTGTTTATAATAAAATATAAATGTATTATGATCATTTCCCAAGTATGATATATTAACCTCCTTTCATACAATTTCATGTTTAAAAATTCTTCCTAAAACAGATATCAGTGATATCTACATAGATCTTACTTGGGAATTCAGTCACCCATTTCTTCTACAGGAATGTATACACATTTGGAAAAATACTGCTTGTGGTTAGATCACATATATGTTTTCATTATTCATGGTTAAATCATCATGTAAACATTTTACACTTATGATTGGTTGTAAATACCATTTTGTTGGCTTCAAAAGGCTCTGGAAAAAATAAGGCAACAATTTTGTATCATGTCAGCTCTATCATCTACATCATTTAATTTTTATGTGAAAGGACACTTTCAATTCAGATAACATTGCAATTATTTAGCTGCTAGGTTTATGGTTGAAATTAATTTAATATGCATTTTTTTTTTGCATTTTCTAACCCCAGGTATATACCTTCCTATTGCAGGAAACATTCTTAATAACAGTGGTCATTTGACTTCACAATAAGCATATTAGAGTTAGTCCCCACTTTGTCCACAAAAGCGTTTTAGAGAGTAAAAATTGGTAATAGTGGAAAGATGGTTCTCTGTTAAAAACTGATGAAGGTTTTATGGAAGGAAATCATATTTATATTGAATATGATTTAGACAAAAAAGAAAAAAATTATGATTTTTCACAACTGTGTTTTAATAATGATAATAAAAAACTGACTTCCTAGCCTTCTATGATCACATACAGAGCACCCAATATTTCATCCTAGCTGTCATTAAAATACACATCATTATTTGTTCTCATTTACACACTCTAAACTTTACAAAGCCCAAAGTTTTCAGTTTGTTTCTGAAAAATGAATTGCTATTTTTATATCAACACTGAGGCAGTGCCTCAGCTACAGACATCTTTAATTGCTCTTGAGCTTTTTACAGCCCTTCCTTTCTACAAGGTCTGGATTTCATTTTCATGCTGGAGATTTTGTACAATCTCAGATGGCCTTTTGCCATAGCCATTACTTACCACTTTTGCTCATCTCTATTTTCTGATTTTATTCCTTCTGGACTTGATTTCTTGCTGCTCCCAACACCTGCTCCAGCCTGATAAACTGACAGCTCCAATTGTAAATCTTACCTCATGCTTTCCTTATCCCCTAAATGGAAAGTAGTGTGCTCCAACGGGAACATCAGGAATCCTGTTCCTTCAACTTTTGTTTAGAAATGACATTCTGCTCTCCGTCTGATGGACTTTGCCTTGTGTTGTTCTTCTCTTTTTTCAGCTGACTGACATTTTTACTCTCAAACAAGCTCAATTCAGTTGACTTTCCCAAGCATCTAACTTGACACTCTCCTAGTAAGATTCCTAGAAGTATCCAACAGCTAGGTTATGTGGTCTGCTCACTTCTTTACATCTCATCATAAGTTCATCTTTGCTGTAATTACTGGTCATTAGCTTTTAGTGTCACAGTGTCTCTTGTGCTAACAACATATTTCTTTTCTCTTCTCTTCTTTTCTTTTCTTTTCTCTTCTCTTCTCTTCTCTTCTCTTCTTTTCTTCTCTTCAAACAAAGCAACTGGTCAGTTAGTGCTGAAGAAATGGTTATAAATGAATAGGTGTGAGAGATAAAGCAGAGGGGAAACTGACCCTAAGTGATTCAAGCTGAGGGGAAAAAAAAAGAAAGAAAAAGACAAGCATTTGATACAGCAAACTCTAATTCTGAATGCTAAAAATGCATCCATGCAAATGGAATGTCTAAAAGAGTGTCTGTGTGTATGCAGATCTCAGTATACTTCCTGAACACAGCGAATCCTCCTTGGCAGAAGCACCTGCATTGGACTCTGACATTGCCCATGAATATTCTGATTATAAAGTCTCAGCTTTTAGGAACCAGATGTCCTTAGCAGATTTTATTCAATTTAAGTTTTTGATTTACTTCTCCTCTGAAAGTTTCAGTACCGAATTATCACACATATTTCTAGCTGGGGGTATTCAAGGTCTATAATATAGTTGAGAATGAAGGATACCCTTTGGTAATATATTCTTGATTCTGATTCTGTTATAAAACATGGCTACATTTTCCTCTACCTCGTCCTCTTTTATTTTTATTCTTTTCAGCAAGACAAATATACACATGATTCTAACATTTTTCCTGTTTCTTCCTGCCATAAAAATTAATCTTCCCGAGAAAACTGACTGGTTTCTTTTTAACTATGTGCATGTATTCAAATCCTTACTTTAACTTTTTTTTTTTTTAATGATAAGCAGCTTCAGCATGACTGTAATTGTAACTTTGTTGGCTAGATTATATTGCAGGGGAGATTATCATTTTGCATATATCACTTCAGACTTTGTATATCGTTTATTTTATTAAAATTAGTAAGCTAATTAAATGTACCTAGCAATCTAGAATACTAGGAGTAAAATATTCACACATAACAACATAATGCAAATTCAACTATCCTTAAAAACATCAAGTTTTGTATTCATTTTTTTTTTGGTCTCCTGAGTTGTTGGTTCTTGGCATCATGTCACTCACAACAGGAAAATTCTTTTTCTTTAGACTCCTTAGGTTCAAATGCAATGTGACTTGAAAACTAGTAGACTTGTCACACTTCTCAATGTCATTATCTACCTTTGTCTCTATGTTCACATAGGTGTTTCAATAGAACATGTTACCAATGATAAAACAGTTCAAATAAATTTTATAGTAAGAGTTGCATCAATGGTGATGACAGTAGCAGTTTTAAAGTATTAATGCTTTTAAGGTGCTACATACTGCTTTCAGGAGATGAAAGTATAATGTTACAGAAAGATTGACCCTTCAAGCCAAGTAGCTTCTAGCTCTATGATGTTATGAGACCATTTTGAGTGAACTAGTCTAAATCAGTTCATACATTTCTACAACCCTTGCCAAAATTTTTAAGGAGACAACAAAATGTCTTCTTTGTTATACTATGTTTAGCCAAACACATGTCAACTCCTAATCACAAGACTTTTCATCAATTACACCCTGAGTGGACTGAACTGATGGAGATAAGATCATAACATTTGTTTGCTAGTTGATAGGTTTTTGATTTTTTTTTTTTTTAGAATTTGCTGAATTCAAAAGAAAGACTTGCTATAGAGGGAGTAAATCAAATAAGTTACCAGGAAAAAAGATTTTAGAAAAAGGTAAATACTTTGAAAGAATTACATTAAAGAAAACTGACACAAAATAAGAAAAGTAAATGAAGCTGTCTGTGCTTACTCAGATCATAAGGTCACCAAGATTGTAAGAGAAAGTTGTACAAGCTGTACTCAGTCTTTAACAGGGATGGTGAGATAAATGTGCAGACATCACTCAGTCACCCATCAGGGCAAACCATTGCAATGAAACAAATGCATGAAGAATCACCTCAGTAGAGTAGGAATAGTTCATTCTAGCATCCTTCCTCATGAGTAGACATGTTGGAAGCTACATAGGATATGCTGTAGCAGTCAGGAGATATGCTCACAAGGAAAAATATTTATGTTATTTATTGCAGTGCTAGCTTCAATCTACTTAACTACAAGCCTTTTTCTCTTGGTGAAACTTTTCGAATTATTTTCATACATTCTTGAAATTGTCTATTTACCTTTTCTACTCTTTGACACAGGACCTGAGAACATCTGTCTAGAAGCTTGGGTAAAGGAGCATCACCATTGTTCAGTCCCCTCTGTAAATATTCTCAATGGTAATCATTCTCAGTTTTGCCATTTAGATTTTGCTTGTTTAGTTTTCATACTTAATAAATATAAGCCATGCAGGGTGCTCTTGTGTGTATGTCTCTGTGCAGAAGACATGCTTTGCATATATTTTGACGATGAGTAGCATTTCTATTTTGGTGCATATTTGAATTCATGTATCCTCAACAAATAGTATAATTATGCCTTAACTGAGTTATATTAATGACTGACATTGCAAATAGTCAGGTCATAAAACATTTTCGGATTTGAGGAACCGTTCTTTAGAATTCTTAAGTCTTTCTTTTAGGAATCACAAACATGTATTTCCATTGGAAATATAAATGGCAATATATTTGCTTGGGCCTACGGTATGCATATGTTCAACTATTAAAGGAAATGAATATTTTGGTGTTTTAGCCAAGGATGGGGACTTATTTCCACATCCTACATGTGAGCTCACGGATCTGACAGCTTCTTTTGGCCCTCATGAGCAATGAGTACCCAACTGGTGCACATCCATCCGTTCAGGCAAAACAGTCATACACATAAAATGAAAATATCAGGGTTTTGTTGTTGTTGTTATTGTGTGTAGTAAATGGGGTATGTTTGGATGGACAGAGGACCCAAGTTTGGTTCCAAACAACTACAGCACAAGGCTCACAATTATTTATAACTCTAGCTCTAGGAAATTCTGGTCTACAGACACATTAAGTCACACACACACATCAGAGCAGTTGTGACCTACAGGCACAGGGATAACCTAGCATAACATCTCTGGGGACTCAGCCAACTTGTGTGCTCCCTGCACCCAAGAGCTGGGCAGTTCTGTGGTCACCTACACGCCAGCTCTGCTGTGGGCCATCTGCCCCCCAGAGGGACCCGCACAGGGAGAGAGCTCACTAGCCTTCCCTTAGCTAACTCTGCACCAGGGATTAATTACACTGAGCCTTCAGGTACTTAGGAATTCCCCAATATAACATTGCTTGGGACACAACCTGCTGGGCTTCCATCTGTACCCAAGAGCAGGACAGCTCTGTAGTCCTATGGGCGCAAGCTCTGCTGTGGGCCATCTGCCCTGAAGATTGATCTGCATGGGGAGGGTGCACAGTACACTCCTCCATCTTTGTTCCAGCAACAGAGCAGCTGGGACCTCCAGGCGCAGGAATAAACGATCATAACATCACTTGGGACTCAACCAGCTTGTGTGCTCCCTGCACCCAAGAGCTGGGCAGTTCTGTGGTCACCTACATGCCAGCTCTGCTGTGGGACATTTGCCCTGCAGAGGGACCCACAATGGGAGAGAGCTCACCTGCACAGGGAGAGAGCACACCAGCCTCCCCTTAGCCACCTATGCTCCACGGATTGACTACACTGAGGCTCCAGGTACGCAGGGATTCCCCAAATATAACATCAATTGAGGCAAAACACGTAAGGGCTCAAAAATCACTCAGGAGCAGGGCAGCCCCTAAGCAATAGGTGCCAGGGGAATCCCGGTCATCCAGGGGGCAGAAATAGCCTTGCAGGCTCACAGGAGGTCAAAACAACAGCCAGTGACAGCAGGACCAACTAACACTAGAGATAAACAGATGGCAAAAGGCAAATGTAGGAACGTTACTAACAGAAATCAAGGCAGTATGGCACCATCCGAACCCAACTCTCTAACAGAAGCAAGTCCTGGATACACCATCACACCCGAAAGGCAAGATATGGATTTGAAATCATTTCTCATGATGCTATTAGAGGATTTCAGGAAGGACGTAAACAAGTCTCATAAAGAAATACAGGAGAAAATGAATCAACGGGTAGAAGTCCTTACAAAGGAAACACAAATATCGATTAAAGAAAAGCAGGAGAATATGGTTCAACAGATGGGGGCCCATAAAGAGGCAACACAAATATCACTTAAAGAAATACAGGAGAACTTGGGTCAACAGGCAGATATACTGAAAGAGGAAACACAAAACTATCTAAAAGAAATACAAGAAAACAGAAACAAACAAGTGAAGGATCTGAGCAAATATATCCAGGATCTAAAAAAGGAAGTAGAAACAACTAAGAAATCACAAAGGGAGACAACTTTGGAGATAGAAAACATTGGGAAGAAATCAGGGGTCATAGATGCAAACATCAACAATACAATAGAAGAGATGGAAGAAAGAAACTCGGGTGCTGAAGATACCATAGAAAGCATCGATTCAACAGTAAAAAAAAATGCAAAATACAAAGAACGTGTAACCCAAAACATCCAGGAAATCCAGGACACAATGAGAAGACCAAACCTAAGGATTATAGGTATAGAAGAGAGTGAAGATTTGCAACTTAAAGGGCCAGTAAATATCTTCAACAAAATTATGGAGGAAAACTTCCCTAACCTAAAGAGAGAGATGCCAATGAACTTACAAGAAGCCTACAGAACTCCAAACAGACTGGACCAGACCAGAAATACCTCCTGTCACATAATAATCAAAACACCAAATGTACTAAACAAAGAAAGAATATTAAAAATAGTAAGAGAAAAAGGACAAGTAACATATGAAGGAAGACCTATCCGAATCACATCAGACTTCTCACCAGAGACTATGAAAGCCAGAAGATCCTGGGCAGATCTCATACAGACTATAAGAGAACACAAATGCCAGCCTAGACTACTATACCCAGCCAAACTCTCAATCACCGTAGATGGAGAGACCAAGATATTCCATGATAAAATCAAATTTACACAATATCTTTCCACAAACCCAATCCTGCAAAAGATAATAGGTGGAAATCGCCAATACACAGAGAGAAACTACACCCTGAAAAAAACAAGATAGTAACCTTTTTTCATCAAAGCCAAAAGTAGATAACCACTCAAACATAAAGATAGCATCAAATAGAGCAGTAAGCAAAAATCACTATTCCTAAATCTCTATTAATGTCAATGGTTTCAATTCCCCAATACAAAGACATAGACTAACAGACTGAATATGTAAACAGGACCCAGCATTTTGCTGCATGCAGGAAACGCACCTCAGTGTCAAAGACAAACACTACCTCAGAGTAAAAGGCTAGAAAACAATCTTACAAGCAAATGGTCCCAGGAAATGAGCCAGAGTAGCCATCCTAATATCAGATAAAATTGACTTTCAACCTAAAGCCATCAAAAAAGACACAGAAGGAAACTACATACTGGTCAGAGGAAGAATCCACCAAGAAGAATTCTCAATTCTGAACATCTATGCTCCAAATGCAAGGGCACACTCATTCCTAAAAGAGACTTTACTAAAGCTCAAAGCACACATTGCACCTCACACAATAATAGTGGGTGACTTCAATACTCCACTCTCTGAAATGAATCATTCAGGAAAGCATAAACTAAACATGGACACAGTGAAAATAATTGAAGCCTTGAACCAAATGAAACTAACAGATATATATAGAGAGAGAACATTTCATCCTAAAGCAAAAGAATATACCTTCTTCTCAGCACCTCATGGTACCTTCTCCAAAATCAACCATATAATTGGTCACAAAACAGAACTCAAAAGATATAAGAAGATGGAACTAATCCCATGCCTCCTATCAGATCACTATGGAATAAGAGTGGTCTTTAACAACAACAAAAACAGAAATCCCACATAAAAGTGGAAGCTGAACAATGCTCTACTCAATGATACCTTGGCCAAGGAAGAAATAAAGAAAGAAATCAAAGACTTTTTAAAATGTAATGAAAATGAAGGCACAACATACACTAATTTATGGGACACAATGAAAGCGTTTCTAAGAGGAAAATTCATAGCCCTGAGTGCCTCCAAAAAGAAACGGGAGAAAGCAAACACTAGCAGCTTAATGGCACACCTGAAATCCCTGGAACACAAAGAGGCAAATAAACCCAAGAGTAGAAGGCAGGAAATCATCAAACTCAGGGCTGAAATAAATCAAGTAGAAACAAATAAAACCATACAAAGAATCAACAAAACTAGGAATTGGTGCTTTAAGAAAATCAACAAGATAGATAAGCCCTTATCGAGACTACATGGAAGGCACAGAGACAGTATCCAAATTAACAAAATCAGAAGAAAAAGGGGAGATATAACAACAGAAACTGAGGAAATTGTAAAAATCATCAGATCCCTCTACAAAAGCCTGTATTCAACACAACTAGAAAATCTGGAGGAAATGGACAATTTCCTAAACAGATATCAAATACCAAAATTAAATCAAGATCAAATAAACCATATAAACAATCCTATAACCCCTGAAGAAATACAAGTGTATATTGGAAGTCTTCCAACCAAAAAAAGCACAGGTCCACATGGTTTTAGTGTAGAATTCTATAAGACCTTCAAAGAAGACCTAACACCAATACTCTTCAAATTATTCCACAAAATAAAAACAGAAGGAACACCACCCAACTCATTCTATGAAGCCACAATTACACTGATACCAAAATCACACAAAGATCTGACAAAGAAAGAGAATCTCAGGCCAATTTCGCTTATTAATATCGATGCGACAATACTCAATAAAATTCTTGCCAACCGAATCCAATAACACATCAAAACGATCATTCACAATGATCAAGTAGGCTTCATCCCAGGGATGCAGGGATAGTTCAATATAAGGAAGTTCATCAATGTAATCCACTAACTAAACAATCTCAAAGAAAAAAAAACACATGGTCATTTCATTAGATGCAGAGAAAGCATTTGACAAAATTCAGCATCCTTTCATGTTAAAGGTCTTGGAAAGATCAGGAATTCGAGGTCCATATCTAAACATAGTAAAAGCAATTTACAGCAAACCGGTAGCCAACATCAATCTAAATGGAGAGAAACTTGAAGCAATCCCACTAAAATTAGGGACTAGACAAGGCTGCCCTCTCTATATATATCTTTTCAATATAGTACTTGAAGTTCTAGCAAGAGCAATTAGACAACAACAGGAGGTCAAAGGGATACAAATTGGAAAGGAAGAAGTCAAGCTATCCCTATTTGCAGACAATAAGATGGAATACTTAAGCGACCCAAAGAACTCCACCAGAGAACTCTTACAACTGATAAACAACTTCAGCAAAGTGGCGGGTTATAAAATCAACTCAAACAAATCAGTAGCCTTCCTATACTCAAAGGATAGGCAGGCTGAAAAAGAAATAAGAGAAATGGTACCCTTCAGAATAGCCACAAACAATATAAAATATCTTGGTGTGACTCTAACCAAACAAGTGAAAGATCTCTATGAGAAGAATTTCAATCTCTGAAGAAAGAAATTGAAGAAGGCCTCAGAAGATGGAAAAATCTGCCATGCTCATGGATTGGCAGGATTAACATAGTAAAAATGACCATCTTGCCAAAAGCAATATACAGATTCAATGCAATCCCCATCTAAATCCGAACTCAATTCTTCATAGAGTTAGAAAGAGCAATTCAAAAATTCATCTGGAATAACAGAAAACCCAGAATAGCTAAAACTATTCTCCAGAGTAAAAGAACTTCTTCGGGAATCAGTATCCCGGACCTCAAGCTGTACTACAGAGCAATAGTGTTAAAAACTGCATGGTGATGGTACAGTGACAGGCATGTAGATCAATGGAACAGAATTGAAGACCCAGAAATGAATCCACATTCCTATGGTCACTTGATCTTTGACAAAGTAGCTAAAACAATCCAGTGGAAAAAAGCCTTTTCAACAAATGGTGCTTGTTCAACTGGAGGTCAACAGGCAGAAGAATGCAAATCGATCCAGTCTTACCTCCTTGCACTAAGTTCAATTCCAAGTGGATCAAGGACCTCCACATAAAACCAGGCACACTGAAACTAATAGAAAGGAAACTAGGGAAGAACCTTGAACATATTGGCACAGGGGAAAATTTCCTGAACAGAACTCCAATAGCTTATGCTCTAAGATCAAGAATTGACAAATGGGACCTCATAAAATTACAAAGTTTCTGTAAGGCAAAGGACACTGTTAAAAGGACAAAGCTGCATCCAACAAACTGGGAAAAGATCTTTACCAACCCGACATCTGACAGAGGGCTAATATACAATATATACAAAGAACTCAAGAAGTTAGACCCCAGAGAGCCAAATAACCCTATTAAAAATGGGGTACAGAGCTAAACAATGAGTTCTCATCTGAAGAATATCTAATGGATGAGAAGCACCTAAAGTGATGTTCAACATCCTTAGTCATTAGGGAAATGCAAATCAAAACAACCCTGAGATTCCACCTCACACCAGTCAGAATGGCTAAAATTAAAAACACAGGAGACAGCAGTTGTTGGTGAGGATGTGGAGAAAGAGGAACACTCCTCCACTGCTGATGGGATTGCAAGCTGGTACAACCACTCTGGAAAGCAATCTGGTGGTTCCTCAGAAAACTGGGCATGACACTCCCAGAGCAACCTGTTATACCACTCCTGGGCATATACCCAGATGATTCCCCTGCATGCAATTAGGACACATGTTCTACTATGTTCATAGCAGCCTTATTTATAATAAGCAGAAGCTGGAAAGAACCCAGATATTCCTCTATCGAAGAATGGATTCAGAAGATGCGGTATATTTACAAAGTAGAATACTACTCTGCAATTAAAATCATGAATTCACGAAATTCTTAGGCAAATGGTTAGAACTGGAAAATATCATCGTTAGCGAGGTAGCCCAATCACTAAAGAACACACATGGTATGCAGTCACTGATAAGGGGATATTAACCCAGAATCTCAGAAGACCCAAGATACAATTCACATATCAATAGATTTCCAAGAAGATGGAAGGAGAGACCCCTTTCTAAGTAAAGTCTGAATATAGGGGACTACCAGCACAGAGAAAAGAGAGGGGGTTGAATGGGGAACAGGGGGAAGGAAGAAGACTTATGGGACTTTCGGTGAGGGAGGAAACAGGAAAGAGGAAATCATTTGGAATGTAAATAAAAAATATATAGTAAAAAAGGAAAGAGAAGAAGATTAGAAAAAAAGTCACATGCACATACCCATACTTATAGACATATCTTATAAACCAATAATTAATAACTTGTCACTTACTAATAACTTACTAAAATAACATTAAAATATTATCTTCTATTATAATTATAAACACATTTTATATTTTAAATATTCTTTCAACACTTGTTAATTTTCATATTCATTTGGTGTTATTCTAAGGATGGTATAGTTGAAGTTTACAAATTAGAAATGATATCATCAATTTTATTTCTTTCCATATATTATTATATATGAACAGTCTCAAAATAATGCACAGTTAATCATTAGAGTTAGTAAATGTATTTTACAGGACTGCTAAATAATGGTTATTCAAAACTAAATACTTAGAGAATTCCCCAAAATAATGACTTATGTCTGTCATTGATTGAAAGTAAATGTAATAAATATATAGTACTAAGCAATAAATGATGACTGGGGATTTAGGGTAATAATTAAATGAAAGACATCTCCTAGAAATTATGTAAATAATGATTCTCCAAAATAGACACCTCATTGGATGTGAAAAATCATAAATTGCTTTGTCTTTCTTTGGAAAATGAAAAGATATTTTGATGAATACATGGCTGATGTAGAAACCTCTGGATTCTTGGGGAAGTCAGTGATGTCAATTAATATTTGGCTAAAGTACATAGATGAAAGGATATTTTGCTAAAGCAGACAACAGGTGAAAGAATGTTTCACTGAAGCAGACACAGGTGAAAGGATGTTTTCCTATAGCAAACCCATGAACGGACACATGATGTTTAGAAGAAATATAAATATGACTCCACAGTCAGTGGGAGGTCAAGCGTTGGTTTGTCTTGCTCTGTGTCACTATTCTTCATTGACAACATGCATGTATAGGTTTGCCTGACATCGCATTGCTGAGTCTTGCTTGTGGTGACCGCATAGAGAGAAATTCATCAAATAATTTTTCATGAGATTCCTGAGGCTTCTTGCCACTTCCCTGGACTCAAGTTGGTTTACTGATTCTTTTTTGCTGTCTACTGGACTGCAGCTGCTGGTTCCTGTTAGATGTCGACTCATCTTCAATTGGAGATAAATATTTGGTGGTTTGCTAGTGGACTGGACCGAGATCAGCAAAGATTGGAATCTTCCCAAAGAACTATTTCTAAACAGGTCCCTTTTCACTTTATCCTAAAAACCTTTCTTTTCCACTCCCTCTGGTGTGTAGAGGGGAGGTTGAACCAGTACTAAAGTAGGCTGTGAAAAATATATGCCTCCACATACATGGCTTTCTCTGAAATTTGACTCGGTTTCTCTAAAGTTATTATTGCTATCCTTTGATATTGAGTAAATCAGCTCTAAAGACTCCACTGACTTGACAGTGCTCATAACTAAGGATATCTTTGGAGGGTATGTTTTGAGGCCATTAAATAGCCTGGTTTTGTGAAGATTGTATGCAACGTCGATGTAGGTTGTTGCCAGAGGTAATGCATTGAATCAAAGAAACAAATGAACAATCAAGAACACAGTGGGAATCAAGTTCAACTATAAATTTGTTTTGGAAATGAGTTCTATAATACTGTTTAGCAGCCATAAAGAGCATAATGCCTCCATAATGTCATCCAATTACTGTACATGAATTAATTAATCACAACTAACCACTGAGTCCTTAAACTGTAGGTATAGCATCTCTGATATGTTATCTTGATAATTACTGTGATGAAAGAAAGTTAGAGCCAACACCCAAAAGAGCACCTACAAGCTTGAAATGATCACATAATGGGTGAATATGTGGTTAATTTAGATGATATATACTGATGTTGTTCTTGATTTTTACAAATATTTCAGATTTATGTTAAATAGTTTACCCTTCTAGATAATCAAAATTTCCATAAGCAAATGCTATTCAGAAAAATAAATAAGATATTGGCAAGGAACCCATATAACCTGTGTTCTTGTTTTTATTTCATTTTTTTTTGTGACTTGGGCTTCTTTAGTATAATCAGTCATTCCTGTTCTGTTGCTATGTATTTACCTCCTAATGTTATTACTGAAGTTGTCAGGCAGGGATCTAAGTTTTATAGCCACATTTATGGAGGTGGCTTGGGATGGGTCAATGATACTCCTTTGGATGATGTCTCTTCTGCCACTGTGAAAAAGGTAAATGAGTCTTCTCCATGCAACTGTCAGAGAGAACTGCATAACATGCTTTATTGTCTTTATTATCTTATTTTCCCAACATATTATGAAAATAAATTTTAAAAAATCCAATTTTTGTTCATTTAAATGTATCTCAAATGATTACTTATCCCACAAGAACATAAAGATCATGTTGAAAAAGTTGGAAAAGACAAAAACAAATTCAGAAAGTCATATGAATAATATAACTACATCTGTGTTTTATCAATAAAACTTGATGAGGCAGAAATTGTATTTTCTCCCAGAGGCACTGGAACTGGTATACTCATAATGCTGTGATTGTATGCCTGGTGTCACGGATGAGGTTAAAAACAGCATCTACAGCACTGCACTCAGCATTCTGGATACTAATGTACCAACAGGGGGTTATCTCTTCTGTGCCATAAGGATTGTGTTGGAGGATATGAGAATGATGGAGTACTGAATCTAATTCAAATACCTGAAAACTTTCTAAGGCTAAATAGCACCTAAGGTAACTTTTCTTCTGTATACGAGAAATGTCTACAGAAATTTCTGGTTTTGAAGTAGATAATGTAAGCACGGTTCAGTCAGCAGCTTTCTAACTGTGATTCAAAGGTACCCATATAATAGTCAGGTAACAACTGACAAAAATGGAGACAACTTCACTATATTACACTCAGATTCATTTGAGAAGTATTTGCTATTTTAATTGTTTTTTCTGCTAATTACCATCTACTGAAATTGGAAATATTTTACATATACAAGGGATTGTAAATTCACCATGTTCCAGATATTTACTTAAAGAGATATATAAAGCAAATTTGCTGTTTCTTTTGTTAAGTTTCTACTTTATCCAACTTAGAGTAGAATCTGGGAATTGACTTATCTAAGAAATTTGCCATTTAGCATCAAAGGCTCAGTCCAAACCAACAGTCTAGGTATATTTCTTTACAGCTATTTTCAATTCGTATGTGCATAAGTATTCACAAGTTGCTTTTGTTACAACAAAAGCTCTAGGAGCCTACTTGGTCTAACATTTCCGGGGTGTGGTTTGACAACACCCTTCTCTTGAAAGTAGTCAGATTCAGATCCAAGCATCTGTTCTTAAAGAAGGAAGTGTGTGTGTGGGGGGGGGGGAGGGACGCTGATGTAAATGTTTGAGAATTCTGTCTAGCATTGCACAATAGAACTTCAATAATTACAACTTTTGTGTTTTATCTAGAATTTCTACTTGATCAAATAAGACAAAATAAATGAATGAAAAGAACATCCTATTGGAAAAATGTTTTTAAAAATCCAACCCAATCACAAAAGATCACACATGGTATGAAGTCACTGATAAGGGGATATTGACCCAGAATCTCAGAATACCCTAGACACAATCAGCATATCAATAGATTTCTAAAAAGATGGAAGGAGAGACCCCTGGTCCTGGAAAGACTGGATGTAGGGGAACGCCAGGACAGAGTAATGAGAGGGGGTTGAACGGAGAAAAGAGGGAGGGAAGGGGGCTTATGGGACTTTCGGGGAGGGAGGAAACGGGAAAGGGGAAGTGATTTGGAATGTAAATTAAAAAAATAAAATTAAATTAAATTAAAAAAAAAAAAAAAAAAAAAAAAAAAAAAATCCAAATATTCAGTTAGCAACAGATTGTTATGTTAAATTGTGTTAATCAACAATACCTTGGCTCCTTGTCTTACCATCTCCCTTGTCATACATACAGACAAAACTAGAAACTCTCTACCTGTATTCCATACCGAATTACCAGTCATAAAATCTAACTCTACTTCAAGATTTCTGCAATCTACTTGTTTGAAATATCCACAATGTCACCACATTCTATGCCTACCAGTTTAGGTTTTACCACACAATAAGCTTTGAACTTTGAGAAACTGAGAATCACGAAGCACATTATGTGTTGGAATTTCTTAAAAAAAATTATAATGTGTGTGTGTGTGTGTGTGTGTGTGTGTGCATGTGTGTTCAGGTGCTCACAGAGGCCAGAAGAAGGTATTGAATTCCCTGGAACTGGAATATCAGGTGCTTGTAAATTGCCTTACATGGTTGTTGGAAACTGCATGCATATGCCCTCCATACACAGATAATAATACATAAAATAAAAGAATTGTATAATTCAAAGCAATACTCCATTTTTTTCTTTAGCAATAATAACTGTTACATAGTAATTAAAGTATTAACCATAAAAATAAAAAGTAGGGCTGGAGGGATGTCTCAGCACGTTAAGAGAGCTGGGTGTTCTTCCACAGGTTCTGAGTTCGATTCCCAGCAAGCACATGCTGGCTCATAACAATAATGAGATCTGGAGCCTTCTTCTGACTTGCAGGTATACATGCAGGCAGAGCTCTGCGGACATAATAAATAAAGAATCTTTAAAAGAAATGTAAAATCAAAACTAAAGTATAATCAATTAAGGAATATGTTGAGAAAAATAATTCACAAAATTAATGGTTCATAAACCTAACCACAAAAATGTATTCTAAGGTTTTTTTCAGGTATTTCTTTTCAAGTTTGAAAGTTGGTTCATTAAACAAAATGAAAGAAAATAATATAGAAATGAAGATTTCTTTTCTTTTTTGTTTGTTTGTTTCTTTCTTTCTTTTTTTTTTTTGAATTTTAGAAAAGAAAAAGCATTTTTCCTGAGAAATAAGGAAATGTAATTTAAGTGTCACTGGAGATGAAATTGGTAGTTTGAAAGAGAATGTGTCCCAAAGACCCATATATTTAAATTTCTCTTCTTTTATGGGTGAAACACTTAAGGAAAGGATTAGGAAGTATGACTTTGTTAGAGGAGGTGTGTCATTGTGGTTTGGCTTACAGTATTTAAATTTATGATTTAGCTAATAATTACATCACTTTTTAGCTTATGGCAATTATGACTGATGCTTGAAACATGTTATTTAATTTCACGTTTAGAATCATTTTCTAGACAGTGGCCCTCTGGGATAGTAGAGAAACTCGATTCCCAAAATCTTGAAAAACCTTCCTATACGCAAAGGATAAGCAGGCTGAGAAAGAAATAAGAGAAATAGCCACGATAGTCACAAACAATATAAAGTATCTTGGTGTGACTCTAACCAAACAAGTGAAAGATCTGTATGACAAGAACTTCAAATCTCTGAAGAAATAAATAGAAGAAGACCCAGAAGATGGAAAAATCTTCCGTGCTCATGGATTGGCAGGATTAATATAGTAAAAATGACCATCTTGCCAAAAGCAATATACAGATTCAATGCAATTCCCATCAAAATCCCAACTCAATTCTTCATAGAGTTAGAAAGAGCAATTCAAAAATTCATCTGGAATAACAGAAAACCCAGGATAGCTAAAACTATTCTCAAGAGTAAAAGAACCTCTGGGGGAATCAGTATCCCGGACCTCAAGCTGTACTACAGAGCAATAGTGTAAAAAGCTGCATTGTATTGGTACAGTGACAGGCATGTAGATCAATGGAACAGAATTGAAGACCCAGAAATGAATCCACACTCCTATGGTCACTTGATCTTTGACAAAGGAGCTAAAACCATTCAGTGGAAAAAAGATAGCCTTTTCAACAAATGGGGCTGGCTCAACTGGAGGTCAACATGCAGAAGAATGCAAATTGATCCATTCTTATCTCCTTGCACTAAGCTCAATTCCAAGTGGATCAAGGACCTCCACATAAAAGCAGACACACTGAAACTAATAGAAAGGAAACTAGGGAAGAACCTTGAACATATGGGCACAGGGGAGAATTTCCTGAATAGAACTCCCATAGCTTATGCTCTAAGATCAAGAATTGACAAATGGGACCTCATAAAATTACAAAGTTTCTGTAAGGCAAAGGACACTGTCAAAAGGACAAAGCAACAACCAACAAACTGGGAAATGATCTTTACCAACCCTACATCCAACAGAGGAGTAATATCCAATATATACAAAGAACTCAAGAAGTTAGACTCCAGAGAGCCAAGTAACCCTATTAAAAAATGGGATAGAGAGCTAAACAAAGAGTTCTCACCTGAAGAATATCTAATGACTGAGAAGCACCTAAAGAGATGTTCAACATCCTTAGTCATTAGGGAAATGCAAATCAAAACAACCCTGAGATTCCATCTCACACCAGTCAGAATGGCTAAGATAAAAAACAGAGGAGACAGCAGTTGTTGCAGAGGATGTGGAGAAAGAGGAACACTCCTCCACTGCTGATGGGATTTCAAGCTGGTACAACCACTCTGGAAAGCAGTCTGGCGGTTCCTCAGAAAACTGGGCATGACACTCCCAGAGGATCCTGCTATACCACTCCTGGTCATATACCCAGAGGCTTCCCCTGCATGCAATAAGGACACATGTTCCACTATGTTCATAGCAGCCTTATTTATAATAGTCAGAAGCTGGAAAGAACCCAGATCCATCCCTCAACGGAGGAATGGATTCAGAAGCTGTGGTATATTTACACAATGGAATACTACTCTGCAATTAAAAACAATGAATTCACGAAATTCCTAGGCAAATGATCAGAACTGGAAAATATCATCCTTAGTGAGGTAACCCAATCACAAAAGAACACACATAGTATGCAGTCACTGATAAGGGGATATTAACCCAGAATCTCGCAATACCCTAGACACAATACGCATATCAATAGATTTCCAAGAAGATGGAAGGAGAGACCCCTGGTCCTGGAAAGACTGGATGTAGGGGAATGCCGAGACAGACAAGCGAGAGGGGGTTGAATGGGGAACAGAGGGAGGGAAGGGGCTTATGGGACTTTCGGGGATGGAGGAAATGGGAAAGGGGAAATCATTTGGAATGTAAATAAAAATAACTTAGAAAATAAAAAAAACTTGAAAAATATTAATTTTGAAGGTTTGGAAAGACTAATGAGCCTAGTCACTGAAAAACATTTAATTTTGTGTCTAGCATGAAAGAGGTGCTCAATATATATTATGATAGGGCGTTTGAAACCAAGTATGAGAGCCATGCCTTTAATCTTACCACCTAAGAAACTGAGTTGAGAGGATGCAAATAAGTTCAAGCCACCTTGACCTGAAAAAGGAGTTCTGTGTTAGCTGAGGATATATGATTACATCTTAAATAAAATAAGTTTTTGTAAACTTCTGCATTCTAATCTTAAGTTTTTAGACAGGCAGATAATAAAGATAGATGATGACAGACAGACAGACAGACAGACAGACTGACTGACTGACTGACTGACAGATGGTAGAATGATAGTTGGATGGATAGTGGACTTTGTCCTTATATGTACAGGTACTATTCAAGAAAAAACAAATACAGAACGTTGGATTTATATACTTTTTTTCCTATCTATTTTCTTTATTATATTAGTTTCTTTATTTACATTTCAAATGTTATCTCCTTCCATAATTTCCCCCACAAAACACCCTATCCCATCCCCTTCTCCCTCTACTCACCCACCTACACACTCCCTCTACCCTGTTCTGGCATTTCCCTGTACTGGAGCATCCAGCCTACTCAGGACCAAGGGCCTCTCCTCCCTTTTATAACCAAGGCCATCCTCTGCTTGAGCTTTGTTTGGTCTGTGAATTTTATCTTGGGTATTTCAATCTTCTGGGCTAATATCCACTTATCAGTGAGTGCATACAATGTGTGTTCTTTTGTGATTGGGTTACCTCACTCAGGATGATATTTTCTATCTCCATCCATTTACCTAAGAATTTCATGAATTCATTGTTTTTAATAGCTGAGTACTACTCTGTTGTGTAAATATATCACATTTTCTGTATCCATTCCTCTGTTGAGGGACATCTGGGTTCTTTCCAGCTTCTGGCTACTATAAATAAGGCTGCTATGAAGATAGAGGAGCATATGTCTTTATTACATGTTGGAGAATCTTCTGGGTAGATGCCCAGGAGTGGTTTAACTGGGTTATCCAGTAGTACAATGTCCAATTATCTGAGGAACCACCAAATTGATTTCCACAGTGGTGGTTGTACCAGTTTGCAATCCCACCAGCAATGGAGGAGTGTTCCTCTTTCTCCACATCCTCACCAGCACCAGCTATTAATTGATAGTTTGATCTTAGCCATTCTGACTGGTATGAGATGGAATTTCAGGGTTGTTTTGATTTGCATATCCCTGATGACTAAGGATGTTGAATATTTCTTTTAGATACTTTTCAGCCACTCGGTATTTCTCAGTTGAGAGTTCTTTGTTTAGATCTCTACCCCATTTTTTAATAGGGTTGTTTGGTTCTCTGGAGCCTAACTTCTTGAGTTCTTTGTTTATATTGGATATTAGCCCTCTGTTGGATGTAGGCTTGGTAAGGCTCTTTTCCCATTTGTTGGTTGCCATTTTGTCCTATTGACAGTGTCCTTTGACTTAGAGAAACTTTGTAATTTTATGAGTTCCCAGTTGTCAGTCCCTGATCTTAGAGCATGAGCTATTGGTGTTCTGTTCAGGAATTCTTCCCCTGTGCCCATTTGTTCGAGGCTCTTCCTCACTTTCTTTTGTATTAGTTTCAGTGTATCTGCTTTTGTGTGGAGGTCCTTGATTCACTTGGACTTGAGCTTTGTACAAAGAGATAAGAATGTTTCGATTTGCATTCTTCTGCATGCTAACCACCAGTTGAAACAACACCATTTGTTGAAAAGACTCTTTTTTTCACTGGATAGTTTTAGCTAGTTTGTGAAAGATCTAGTGACCATAGGAGTGTGGGTTCATTTCTGGATCTTCAATTCTATTTCATTGATCTACCTGCCTGTCACTGTTCCAGTAACATACAGATTTTATCACTCTGTAGTACAGGTTGAGATCCAGGATGCTGATTCCCCCAGAAATTGTTTTATTGTTGAGAATAGTTTTACCTATCTTGTTTTTGTTGTTGTTGTTGTTGTTTTATATGAATTTGATAATTGCTCTTTCTAACTCTCTGAAGAATTGAGTTGGAATTTTGATGGGGATTACATTGAGTCTGTATATTGCTTTTGGCAAGATGGCCATTTTTGCTATATTAATCCTGTAAATCCATGAGCATGGGAGATCTTTCCATTTTCGAAGGTCTTCTTTCATTTCTTTCTTCAGTGACATAAAGTTTTGTCATACAGATTTTTCACTTGTTTGGTTAACGTCACACCAAGGTACTTTACTTTGTTTGTGAAGGGTGTCATTTCCCTAATTTCTTTCTCAGCTTGTTTATCCTTTGAGTATAGGAAGGCTAGTGATTTGTTTGAGTTAACTTTGTATCTAATCACTTTGCTGAAGCTGTTCTTCAGCTGTAGGAGTTCTCTGGTAGATTTTTGTGGGTTACTTAGGTGTAGTATCATATCATCTGCAAATAGTGATAGTTTGACTTCTTCCTTTCCAATTTGTATTCCTTTGACCTTCTTTTGTTGTCTGATTGCTCTAGCTAGAACTTCAAGTACTATATTGAATAGATGTGGAGAGAGAGGGCATCCTTGCCTACTCCCTGATTTTAGTGGCATTGCTTCAAGTTTCTCTGCATTTAGTTTGATATTGGCTACTGGTATGCTCTGTATTGCTTCTACCATGTTTAGGTATGGGCCTTGAATTCCTGATCTTTCAGAGACTTTAAACACAAAGAGATGCTGAATTTTGTCAAATGTATTTTCAGCATCTAATGCAATGATCATGTTTTTTTTTCCTTTGAGTTTTTTTATGTAGTAGATTACATGGATGGATTTCTGTATATTGAACCATCCCTGCAACCCTGGGATGAAGCCTACTTGATCTTGGTGAATGATCCTTTTGAGGTGTTCTAGGAGTCATTTGACAAGAATTTTATTGAGAATTTTTGCATTGATATTTATAAGGGAAATTGGTCTGACGTGCTCCTTTTTGTGGTTTTGGAATCAGCATAATTGTGGCTTCATAGGACGAGTTGGGTAGTGTTCCTTCTGTTTCTGTTTTGTGGAATAGTTTGAAGAGTATTGATATTAGGTCTTTTTTGAAGGTCTGATAGAAATCTGCACTAAAACCATCTGGTCCTGTGCCTACCTGATTTTCTGGTAGGCACGGCCTGTGGCTACTACTATATTTGGTGCTGCCTACTATATTTGGTGGCTTATATAAAGTAAGGAGTGATGGGAGGTAGGTTAGGAAGGCATGGGCTATAAGATATCTGTGTTCCTGGAGATGTGGGTGAGAAGGTGGAATGCAAATGGTGTTTTGTCCCACAGCTATGGATGAAAGTGGGAGACTAGATTTGAAGGGGATGAAGGGGTGGTAAATGTCTTTATTCTGTTTATCCATTTCCCTGAACCTGTTCACCTGATGTGTTCTCAGTGAAATGCCTGCTGCTGTTGGAGGCTGAGATCATGGGATCAGTTAGGGGAAGAGAAATTGGAGAACACATTTGTGACCCACTGGAGATGGAGTCAGAGAGGAAACTGAGAGTGGACCAGGTTTTCTGCTACAGAGCTGAGGGTGAATCTGGAGGGATTAGATGTGGTAGAACTTGCTTGTTGCTCTGGCAAGATAGGCCTTTGGCTTTGCAAGGGAGGCCTGTTGCAGTTGTGGACTTGGAAAAGCCACAAGTGAAGAACATGGGAGGTTAAAAGTTGGGAAGATCTGGGATTTCAGAGGAAATGGGAGCAGAGAGGCAGGGCAATGTGCACAGGTGTTCTGCTGCAAAACTGAGGATGAGGCAGGGGTATTGGATCTGGGGAGAGAATATGAGAATTGCTGAATTTATTTTTAAGCCAGTGATAGGTTGGTGTTAGTTATACCAGAAATACTTGTATAACCAGCATTGCAAATGCCGTTTAGCTTTTAACATTTTTCTTCCACAAATACTAGGTAGTAAATAATAGCAATCAACTACTTTCCTACAAGAGAGGGAATACTATAGACATTGAGCAAAAACTTGACATGCACAACATTGTGAAGGACCTGTAGGTAATTGGGGTAAGAAAGAGATGATTCATATTTTCAATATAGCAAAACCATTTTATCTTCAGTTCTTGGCAAACCCAACGGCCTTATAAATGCCAAACCAGAAGAGCCCTCTACCACAGGGTCATACTAATTCTAATTGGTCCTTACTTCATCCTTTTCAAGAGTGAGGTATTCTATCTTCCATGGGAAGGATTGATAATATCCTCTGACATCATGCCTTTAGTTATCCTCTGCATCTTCTCTAGTAGTCATTAATGATGTGTCTTGTAACAAGATAATTTCTTGTTTAGATGTTCTTAATCTGAAGCAACACAATGATGTTAAACCACTTACTCAGTGTCATAGGTAGGAGCTGATATACCCTCAAATTCTAACAGTTTTCTCTCTTAAAAATAAACATAGTAGACCCAGGGCAACCCTGCTGTGAAGTGCATGGAGGCAAAAGAGATACACAGATCCTGGGTGCTTTGAGATTTGCTCTATTGCTGTAGATCATAATGCTAAATGTGGTCACCAACATTCACCTAAACAAGTCATGCATGATATCAATTGTCTATAGCACCAATGCCCAAGGAGGGTACTTAGGATTTGCAGGCCATCCATTCTAGTGAGCTCCATGTCCAGGAAGAGATACTGTCTCCACAAATGAAGGACAGGGGAGATTGAGAATGGCACTCAATTTTGACATAATTTCTCCACAGGAACACATTCACATTCACACACTGCTTTTATTTTCACTTGAACTTCTGTGTCTGATTTGAGGCCAACAAAGCATTCCAAGCCAGACCTCATCACACTCTTTTGCAGTGCGTTTGATATACCGAAACCTGTGTACACTGCTTCTCCTCATATAATATCACTATATATCTTCTAGCAAATTGTGAATTATGGAAACAGGCTTCACTTTCTACCTTTCCACTGCAATGAAGTTTGTGTAATACTAACTTGTTTAAAAATAATTTTACATCATAGAAATGTTATTTTTGTTTGTTTTTCTTAAAGTGTGTCTAAATGAAGTCTTCAGTCAAATAAAAGTGAATTGATGAAAGCATCTGTCGGGAAAATTCCTGGAAACAAGCATTTATCATTTGTTCCATCACTCTTGATGCCACAGAATCCTTAAAATGTGGATCACAGACCTATGAAAACATGACAGATAGCATCAACACCAATCCACTAAGTAGAAGATCAATTTATTCATTGCAGAATTCTAACAGCATTTGTGTATGACTCACCATCAGTTCACAGTGAGCAGATATCTATGTGTATTACAGGATCTACAAAATTAAAAATGGATCTGTGTATATCTCTTACAAGGCAGCCTCGGGTCATGGAATGTGTCTTCCCTTGTCACTCATATTTTATTGCTATTGATATATGGGAACACTATCTCAAAGTGACTGATCAATATCATACATTTTAAAATGGTATCTCTGATTATGGCATTTGAAAACACATCTTTGTTCACCAGCTTTCATAATTGCATCTTCTCTACTTTTCAAATATATTTACTCCTTAGAAAGTATATGTCACAGTTTGGAACAAATCCATAATTTTCACAAGTCCTTGAGATGATAATGCTACTTCATATTAATGTACATGTTGTTAATAAGTATAAATATTCTAATATTATACATATCTGAGCTTACTTGGATTCACATAATCAATGCCATCAGCAATTCGCACAGTGGTAAATCTATTTGGCAAAATAGTACTACTCTATGTCAGGTATGAAATAGTTTAAAGAATATCTCAATGACCTTGTAGGTACATGTTTATCTTGCTTATGGCAATTTACTACTGTAGATGGATAGAAGATAATTTCTGATATAAATGTAATACTTTATGCAAAGATTACTTTCTAGCCATACTTATATATTTTAGAAAACATTCCAAAGAAATAATTTCCCCTTTCCTCCTATTCTTCTGGACTTAACCCTCCAGGCTTATTCCCAGTGTTATAGGAGATCTTCTGGGGTGACAGCTCTTTATCATCTTCCCCTATTGCAAGTAAACAGGAGAAGCAGATACTCACTGAATAACATTTGCTCCTTACTCTGGAGAATCTTTTCAGACCTCTTGCCTATCTCCATTCCTAAATTCAGCTACAAGTAACTAGAAATACATTTTACCTAGAAATTCAGTTGGACAAAGGTAAAGTTTGAAGGAAATTTCCAGGCATTACACAGCCATCACATTCTCCAAAAAATGCAGAGCAGAAACAGAAACAAAGGAATAGAACACTCATGCAACAAAAACAAATCCAGAGATCAGGATCTAGACCTGTAATAATCTCAATATCCATAGATACCACCAAAAAACATAAGCAGTAACATCCAGGACAATATAACTCCACTGGAGCCCAGCTGCCATATCCCAACAGGCCTTGAATATCACCAGTTTAAAGCTGCCTACACCAAGATGATAGGAGGCCTTAAAGAGGAAACTAATAAGTGAAAAAAATCTCTTAAGGAAATCACAAAAAAATGTGAGGAAGTGAATAGATCCCCTAACATATCTAGGAAACAAACACTCTTACTCTTACTCTTCCTCCTCCTCCTCCTTCTCCTTCTCCTTCTCCTTCTCTTTCTCCTTCTCCTTCTTCTTCTCCTTCTCCTTCTCCTCCTCCTCTTCCTCCTCCTCCTCCTTTTTCTCTGTCTCTGTCTCTCTGTCTCTGTCCCTTTCTCTCTCTCTCTCTCTCTCTCTCTCTCTCTCTCTCTCTATATATATATATATATATATATATATATATATATATCTGTATGTGTGTGTGTCTCCCTGTGTCTCTTTGTCTCTCTCTCTTTCACACACACACACACACACACACACACACACACACAGAATACAGTCAAATGAATAAAGCAGTTCAAAGCTTAGAAAGCTGAAATCAAAACAGGAGAAATAAGGAGATTCTTTGTGGAAATCAATGAGATGAACAAATCTTTATCCATACTAACTAAAAGGTGCAGAGAGACTACCCAAGTTAACAAAACCATAAAAAAGAAGGGGGCATAGCAAAAGATATGGAGGAAATTGAAAAAAATTAAGTAAACCTTTTAAAACATGAGCTCTACCTGAGTAGAAAATCTAAAAGAAACAGTAAACTTTCTCAATAGATACCACTTACCAAAATTAAATCAAGATCAGACAAGCTATTTAAACAAACCTGCAACCTCTAATGAAATAGAACTAATCATTAAAATGTCTCCCAAAAGCCTAAAGTCAGACATTTTTTTTACAAAATTCACTATATTTTCAAAGAATTATTTTGTAATTTGAAACAGAGGGATCATTGCCCAATATCATTTTATGAAGCCACAGTTACCCTGAAACAAAACCACATAAAGACTCCCCATATAAATATCACCCTAAGTGAGGTAACCCAATCACAAAAGAACACACATGGTATGCAGTCACTGATAAGTGTATATTAGCCCAGAAGCTCGGAATACCTAAGACACAATTCACATATCAATTGATTCCCAAGAAGAAGGAAGGATAGGCCCCTGGTCCTAGAAAGCAGCAGTGTAGAGGAATACCAGAACAGAGAAGGGAGAGGGGATTGACTGGGGAACAGAGGGAGGGAAGATGGCTTATGGGACTTTTGGGGAGGGGGGATCCGGGAAAGGGGAAATCATTTGGAATGTAAATAAAAAATATAGAAAAAAATTTGAGGAATGGAAAAAAAAAGAAAATTATAGACAAGTTTCCCTTTTGATTATAGATGCAAAAATATTCAGTAAAATATTTGCAAACTATATCTAAGTACACATCAAAAACAACACCTATCATGATCAAGTGAGTTTCACCCTGTAGATATAAGGATGATAGTTTATGAAAACTCATCAACGTAATCCACTATGCAAAAAAGATTGAAAGAAGCAAATCACACTATCATCTCATTAGATGTGCAAAAGTACTGGGAAAAAATCCAACACCCCTTCATGATAAAAAAATCCTGAAGTTCAGAAATACAAGAGACATACATAAACATAATAAAGGCTGTTTGAAACTAGATCAAAGCCGACATCAATAGAGAAAAACCCAAAAACCCAAAGAAATCCCACTAAAATCAGGAACAAGACAAGGCTATCCATTCTCTCCTTATGTTTTCAATATAATACTTGAAGTCTTAACTAGAGCAATAAAACAATTTAAACAAATCAAATGAATACAAACTGGAACAAAAGAAGACAAATTATCTTTATGTGAAGATTATATGATACTATACATAAGTGAACACAAAAATTACATTAGGGGAATCCTACAGCGAATAAATATTTTCATCAAAGTAGCTGGGTATAAAATCACCTCACAAACATCTAGAGCTCTCCTACATAAAAATAAAATTACAACTAAGAAAGATATCAGGAAAAGAACATACTTGATAATAGCATCAAATAAATTAAAATAGATGAGGATAAATCTAACCAAGCAAATGCAAGGTTTCTTTAATATAAACATTAAATGTTCAAAGAAAGAAATTGAAGAAAGTATCAGCACAACACCCAGAGGAAGCTCGACTCCCAGGTGCTCTACCATGCTCAGGTTCATAAGTGAGGAGGCTACAACATCTGCACCAATACTGGGAGTAACTGGGTCCCCCAGGATCCAGGGATGCAGGAACCCCTGCCCGACCAGTTGCATGGGTTCCTTCCAGTCTAAGTCAGTACCCTGAGCAGACCTTGGGCACTAGCTCCACACCCAAATCCCTCAACATCCAGAGGAAGTTCAATCCCCAGGTGCTCTAACACACCCAGGATCATAGGTTCTCAGGAGTTTAATAACACCAGAATTTCAGGATACCAGAATCAGCTTAATTTCCAGGAGCTTTGACACACACAAGATCTCAGGATCACAGGATCCCAGAATCACAGGATCCCAAAGACAGCAGACTCTGAGGAGTTCTGACACAACCAGGATCACAGGAGGGACAGGCTCCATCCAGAGACAATGAGGGCAGGTAGCACTAGAAATAAGCAGATAGTGAGAGGCAAGCACAACAACATAAGCAACAGAAACTAAGGTTAATTGGCACCATCAGAACCAGGTTCTCCAAACATAGCAAGTCCTGAATACCCCATCACACCAGAAAATCAAGATTAGGAGTTAAAATCACTTCTCATGATGCTGATAGAGGACTATAAGAAAGACATAAACAAGTCTCTTAAAAAAATACAGGAGAACATAAGAAGACAGGTAGAAGCTCTTAAAGAGGAAACTTAAAAATTCCTTAAAGAATTACAGGAAAACACAACCAAACAGGTGAAGGAATTGAACAAAACAATCCAGGTTCTAAAAATGAAAGTAGAAACAATAAGGAAATCACAAAACAACCCTGGAGATAGAACACCCAGGAAAAAGATCAAGAATCGTAGATGCAAACATCACCAACAGAATACAAGAGATAGAAGAGAGAATCTCAGGTACAGAAGATACCATAGAAAACATTGACACAACAGTCAAAGAAAATACAAAATGCAAAAAGCTCCTAACCCAAAACATCCAGGAAATCCAGGACACAATAAGAAGACCAAACCTAAAGATAATAGTTATGAAAGAGAGCAAAGATTTCCAACTTAGAGGGCCAGTAAATATCTTCAACAAAATTATAGAAGAAAACTTCTCTAACCTAAAGAAAAACATGCCCACAAACATACAAGAAGCCTACAGAATTCCAAATAGATTGGACCAGAAAAGAAAGTCCTCTGTTCACATAATAATCAAAACACCAAATGCACAAAATAAGAAAAATATTAAAACAAGTAAGGGAAAAAGGTCCAGTAACATATAAAGGCAGACATATCCGAATTACATCAGACTTCTCACCAGACACTATGATAGCTGGAAGATCCTGGGTAGATGTCATATAGACCTAAAGAGAACAAAAATGCCAGCCCACGGTCCTATACCCAATAGGAACTCTCAAATGACATAGATAAAGAAACCAAGATATTCCCTGACAAAAACAAATTTACACAATATCCAGGGCATGGAGACAGTAGAAAAATTAACAAAGTCAGAAATTAAAAGTGACATATAACAACAAAAGCTGAGGAAATAAAAAAAAAATCATCAGATCCTACTACAGAAGCCTATACCCAAAAAACAGGAATATCTGGGAGAATTGGACAATTTTCTATACACATACCAGGTGGCAAAGTTAAATCAGGATAAAATAAACCATCTAAACAGTCCCATAACCCCTAAAAATTAGCAGCAGTCATTAAAAGTCTGCCAACCAGTAAAAGCCCAGGACTAGATGATTTTAATGCAGAATTCTATCAGACCTTCAAAGAAGTCCTAATACCAGTACTCTTGAAACTATTCCATAAAATAGAAACAGCAGGAACACTACCCAATTCGGTTTATGACACCACAATTATGTTTATATCTAAACCACACAAAACCCAACAAAGAAAGAGAACTTTAGACCAATTTCCCTTATGAATATCGATGCAAAAATACTCAATTGAATTCTCAGAAACCAAATCGAAGAACACATCAAAACAATCATCCATCAATTAGGCTTCATCCCAGGGTTGCAGGGAAGTTTCAATATACAGTAATCCTTCAACATAATCCACTATATAAACAAACTCAAAGGAAAAAAAAACACATGATCATCTTATTAGATGCTGAAAAAGCATTTGACAAAAGTTAACATCCCTTTATGGTAAAAATCTTGGAAAGATCAGGAATTAAAGGACCATCCCTAAATAATGTAAAAGCTATATACAGCAAACCAGTAGCCAACATCAAATTAAATAGAGAGAAACTTGAAGCAATCCCAGGAAAATCAGGGACTAGACAAGGCTGCACACTCTCTTGTTACCTATTCAATATGATAATCTAAGTCCTAGCCAGAGCAATTAGACAACAAAAGGAGGTCAAATGGATACAAATTGGAAAGGCAGAACTCAAAATATTACTATTTGCAGATGAAAGTATAATTAAGTGACCTTAAAAATTCCACCAGAGAACTTCTAAACCTGATGAACAACTTCAGCAATATACACACCAGTAGCCTTCCTGTACTCAAAGGATAAACAAGCTGAGAAAGAAATTAGGGAAACAACAGCCTTCTCAATAGTCATGAATAATATCACATACCTTGGTGTGACTCTACCCAAACAAGTGAAATATCTGTATGACAATAACTTCAAGAAAGAAGTCTCTGAAGAAAGAAATCAAGAATATCTCAGAAGATAGAAAGATCTCCCATGCTCATGGATTGGCAGGATTAATATAGTAAAAATGGCCATCCTGCCGAAAGCAGTCTTCAGATTCAATGCAATCCCCATCAAAATTCCAACTCAATTCTTCATAAAGCTAGAAAGAGTATTCACAAATTCATTTGGAATAACAAAAAAAGACAAAAACAGACAAACAGTGTCTTAGTTAGGATTTCTGTTCCTGCACAAATATCACGACCAAGAAGCAAGTTGGGGAGGAAAGGGTTTATTCAGCTTATACTTTCCACATTGCTGTTCATCACTAAAGGAAGTCAAGACTGGAACTCAGGCAGGTCAGGAAGCAGGAGAGGTGTTTCTGACTGGCTTGCTTCCCCTGGCTTACTCAGCTTGTTCTCTTATAGAACCTAATACTACCAGTTCAAGGGATGGAACCGTCCACAATGGGCCATCTCCCCATGATCACCAACCTAGAAAATGCCCCACAGCTGAATCTCAAGGAAGCACTTGCCCAATTGAAGGACCTTTCTCTGTATAACTCCAGCCTATGTCAAGTTGACACACAAAACTAACCAGCACACCCAGGAGAGCAAAATCTATTCTCAATAATAAAAGAACTTCTCGGGCAATCACCATCCTGGACCTCAAGCTGTATTACAGAGCAATAATGTTAAAATGTGTGTGGTATTGGTACAGAGAAAGGCAGGAAGATGAATGGAATAGAATTGACAACCCAGAAATGAACCCAAACACCTATGGCCTCTTGATATTTGAGAAAGGACCTAAAGCTATCCAATGGGAAAAAAGACAGGATTTTCATCAAATGGTGCTGGTTCAACTGGCAGTAAGCATGTAGAAGAATGCAAATCAATCCATTCTAATCTTCTTTTACAAAGCTCAAGTCCAAGTTGATTAAGGACCTCCACCTAAAACCAGATACACTAAAACTAATAGAAGAGAAAGTGGAGAAGAGCTTGGAACACATGGACACAGGGGAAAAGTTCCTGAATGGAACACCAATGGCTTATGCTCTAAGATCAATAATTAACAAATGGAACCTCACAAAATTGCAAAGTTCCTGTAAGGCAAAAGATACTTTCAATAGGACAAAACAGCAACTGACAGATTGGGAAAAGATCTTTACCAATCTTACATCTGATAGAAGGCTAATATCCAATATATACAAAGAATTCAAGAAGCTAGATTCCAGAAACTCAAATAAACCTATTAAAAATGGGGTACAGAACTAAACAAAGAATTTTCAGCTGAGTAATATTGAATGGCCCAGAAGCACATCAAGAAATGTTCAACATCCTTAGTCATCAGGGAAATGCAAATCAAAACATCCCTGAGATTCCACCTTATACCAATCAGAATGGCTAGGATCAAAAACTCAGGTGACAGAAATGCTGGCATGGATGTGGAGAAAGAGGAACATTCCTTCACTGTTAGTGAGATTATAAGCTGGTACAACCACTCTGGAAATCAGTCTGGCAAGTTCCTTAGAAAATTAGACATAGTATTACCTGAGGACCCAACTATACCACTCCTGGAAATATTCCCCAATATAAAACAATGACACATGTGCCACTATGTTCATAGCAGCCTTATTTATAATAGCCAGAAGCTGGAAACAACCCAGATGTCCTTCAATAGAGGAATAGATACCGAAAATATGGTATATTTACACAATGGAATACTACTCAGCTATTAAAAAGCATGATTTCCTGAAATGTGTATGC